>CAJHQP010006147.1:0-40364 GCA_905132765.1 Moricandia arvensis | reverse complement strand
ATACTGAGTTTCAATGATAAAGTACATCTATTATATTAAAATAGAGTCCTATTTGAATTTTACCGTGGCATGTTTTTAATTTGGACCTATTGAACATGTTGTTACTTATCAATTAATTAGTCATCCTATTATTTTTATATCTTATTGACCATTACATTTATTTATTCTCCTATTTATTCTCCTACAACTAAGTTAGTAATTATTAAATATATATACTATATCTAACCAATTATTTTAATATTTTCAAAATAAGATATCTAAAAAGATATTCTTAAGTATCTTTTCGTAAAAATAGATTTTAATAATATTTTTTATTTAAAAATGTAAATATACATTTCTTTTAATATTTATTTTAAAATAATAAAGTCATTATTAATATTACTATATTTAAAAACGAAAAATCATTCATTATTTATTTACATAATAAAAAATCTATAATATTTATATATACATAATTTATATTCATAATTAAATTACTACACCAAGTAATAAATATAAAGTAACTTAATACATTAATTAATTATTTATAAATTAGAAAATAACAGAATAAATTATATTCAAGAATTTTCCAACATATTTCAGCTTATTAAACAATATTAAAATATTATATATGAACTAATAAATAATTTCATAAGTTAATATACATATTTAAACTAAAATATTAAAAATAATTTATTTATCAAGTACGAGACATGTATAATAATACTGATAAAATATAATAATAAAATAAAATTTTATAAATATAAAAATAAAGAATGTGTACTATGTTTAAAGTTTAAAATATAAGTAAAATTGATACGAGGCAAATTATATAAATAAATTATTTTATTTTCATAAAATTATATTTATGTAATTTTTAAGTTTTATTATATATATTTTAGAACAAATATTTTTATAAAAAAGATCTATATAAGATTTCTAATTTTCAACAAAATAAAATTTTGAATAAAAATTCATCTCGCGCTTTAAAGTGCGGGTTAAAATCTAATAATAAATATTATTATTAGATATATAATATAAATTAAATTAAAAATAAACCAAAAACAAAACATTGATAAAATTCAATTACATGTGAACAATAAAAGTAAACTAAATAAATAAATAATAAATTACATTTTTCAAAGTTATATCAATAAATTGTAATAAACATATATGAATCGTTGATGCTAAATCTATTTCTAATTTAGTATGCATTTTCTCAAATATTGATCCATTACGCTTATAACAAAATGATAAATTGGTTTGACTAAAAATTTGTATGGCTAACATTTGTAAAATAAGAGCGTAACATTTATAATATATCTACCATCCATCGAAACATTCATAGATTAAAATACTTTAAATATAAAAAATTTAGTCAAATTGTATTATATAGTGGGCCACCCATAGGTTCAACCAGTAGTCGAATCCCAAGTTTTAGAGTATTTTGCGGATTTTATAAAAAAAAATAACGAGTTAAAAAGAAAAACCGGATTCCATATAAAGTCATCGGTTAGTCAATTTAACCGCTGCGGGTCTGGGTTGTGATCCGAAACACTGGATATAGCGCTTCATGTGTAACATTTAAATATAGATACATAATCAAAAATATAAATTTATTTCATATAATTTGGTTTGTGTCAAAAATAATCTCGCGCTTTCAAAGCGCGGGTCAAAATCTAGTTGTATTTACAGCATGATGTGTTACTATTATTATTTGGGGAGGGGGGGGTGCGGGGTCAACGATGTCGTAATATTGTATTATATATCGATAATGTATTCTGCTCTAACGCGTCTGATAAACTTTAACAATAAGAAAGTTGAGTAATTAAAGTACACAAAATTTATATTGTTGAAAATTTAATTATTGCAGCTTAGGAAGACGAAAGTTATATTTTATCGAGACTCAACAACTATTCGTGAGTCTCGAGACAAAGTAGAGAACTAAAATTAATATAGAAAATATAATAATTTTTATAGAATTTTTTTGTTTATATTCGATAGTCCTTAGGACATTTCCAATGATTGTCATCAAACTTTTTCCTTAAAATATCTAAATTCAAAATAAATTTAAATTTTGTTCTAGTGGTTGCCTTCACTTTTCCTTTAAAATATAATATTTCAAATATTCTATTATTAGTACTTATTATTAAGCTTACTAATATAATGTATTTTAAAACTTTACAAATTTTATCCAACTATAATTTTTATTTTAAACAAATTTTATTTTATACATAAATATAGTTTCTAAAGAACAGATAATAATTTATATGAACTTAAAATTCTGTTAGTGAAAGCATTATTAATTTCAATAAACTATAAAACACAAATATTAAATCATTTAGATGTAAAATAAAACTATATAAAGTTTTAAAGATCAATTTTTAAGTTAAAAAATTAATAGTAAAATGAAGTTATAAATAGTATTCTCTCAAATTTAAAAGGATATTATAATAAGTAGTTTTAGTTTCAATAATGCTATTTGGGATACTTTTCCCAAAATAAACGTATACGCATTGGAGAATCAGGAGGCCGAATAACTTTTGCTACGTGAAAATCCGACTCCGTCATTTTTTTGATGCCATGACCGGTCGAAGAAGAGGCAACTTTGAGTTTAAGCAAAAGGTAAGATTCTATACGCACAAAAAAGTTGGGGTATGTGAAGTGTGAACCATTAGGGCTTTTCGCCAACCTCATACATAAGCGTATACGCATTCTATATTATAAAGCTTTAAGTACTATTCTTGTTGAAAACGACAAACAATAACTCCCAACCATAAGATTGTCAAATTTTCCGCCACTATCAGTCCTTTTCGTGACCCATAATATTCACACAACCATTTCTCTGCATTTAAATTCCAAAAGTTGAATTTTAGTACGATTTTTCGCAAGTTTAGGATTTATTAATATATGCCAACTGAAGTATTTCCACAAAAATATTCGCCTCTCTAACACTTCTATTGTCAAATTCAGGTTTATTATGGATTTCCAACTTAATATCTCTAACCATTTATATATTACTTAATGTCTCATTAAATTCTCTATGTGGGATACATATCCTCAATACTCTTTCTCGAGATGATGGTTTTTATCAACCAGAAATCTCGAACTTTAAGACATTTTTACTCGGTCGAGTTAAATACGACAATTATACCTAGTTGGAAAGTTAAACCTTTATACCCGGTCGGATAGAGTCATATTAATTTATTAGTGGTTTAAGGTATTTAGAATTTGGGCTCTGATACCATGTTAGATTCAGGTTTATTATGGGTTTTCAATTTAAAACCAATTGATACTAAATTGATTGGTACTAAATTGATTGGTCATAACCCTTTATATATTACTTAGTGTCTCATTGAATTTCCGATGTGAGATACATATCCCTAATATCTATCTCTGGTATTGTTGTAATTTTTCGTTTATCGTATAGCCTTCGAGTTACTTCCGGTTGTAACCGTTTAAAGTTTAAACTCTTTGGACCTTTAGATTAATATAATCGTCCGTTGTCCAAAAACCATATATGCCAAGTTTGTGTGGGGTAAACTTTATGCCATGTTAGAGCAAAGAGACCATCATTCTTCGCATATATGCTGCATACGTACGTGACGACTCTCCCAATGTATATGAACCATATTGCAATTTAGATTCCAAAGGGGAAAGTTAATGCTCTATGAAAATCGTAAGAAGAAGACAAGCCAAACGTGATAAGCTAATCAAGGGTTTGGCTCGGCGTCACTGGTCATCGATCCCTTTGCCAAAGGTCATCAGCGTTTTTTTTTCTCTCAAAAACAAAATTTCTCAATAATTTTTGAATAACAAGTAAATGGACTAGCTGGTATGGATTGAGATGCCTTCCGTATACACGGTTTAACAATAGTTGTTCAGGTATTATTTTATTTTAGACTTTCAAAAATGGGCTTGATAATATTTTTGGCAGTGTCCTGTACAGTACTAAATAACGTTTTGAGTCAACACTTTACCAACTAATTATACTTATTTTCTTGAAGGTTTTGTCATCAGTGATTCACTATGTCTCCAAAACAAAACAAAATATTTGTTCCTCAATGATTCAGTACTATGTATCCAAAACAAAAATATTGTTTTGAACTTCAAAAATAATTAACTGGTTAGTATCATCGTTCAAAAATAATTATTGTCCGCGTCTACACTATAACAATATGTATAATTGAAAAAACAATATAGATAATTCATTAAATCATCTAAACTAATCAATAAACTAGAGCTGGACCCGCTCACCGAGCGGGTGTTAATTTAAATCTTGTTTCGTGATATATTTATATGTTTTTACATGATGATATACTATATATAAAAAAATATACTATATATCTTGACTAATTAGAAATAAATATAAAGTCAATGAACGTAATATGGTTATTCATTTGTAAACGTCAATTGTATAATAAAATTTATATCCCGATAAAAATATTGTCATTTGTTTACATATGAGTTTTTGTCAGTTAATAAAAGAATTAGTTTGAATATTTATAACAAAAGTGTAATGTTATTTCTATATTATTCATATATCTTATTAAAACTTAGCACATGAAATTTATAAAATAAATTTTGACTTTTGTTTTAATATTTTGTTTAATGATATTTTTAAACATATAGGTTATCTGAATACTTTTAGGTTCATATGAACCTACCCGGATGTTTTATTTATATATTATATATATAGACTAATATATCTAGACTAAACTATTAGGTTCATAGGTAATTTGATATGAACCTTTCGGTTTAAAAATGAGAAAAAAAAATAAACAACATACTTTGATCTTAGAGAGAGATTATGGAAAAGATGAGAGGTTTTTGAATTTGTTTTTGAGAAATGAAGATGGAGAGTTATATAGAAAACAAAAGTGTAAAAGTGTGTTGATTAAGCATTCTTTGGAATATTCTAGATAAACAAAATTATTACTAAATATTTTGAAAATCGTGTATTATATATATTTAAATTAGATATTTCTATATTTTAGTTCTTGACCAAAATAGTTAATAAAGATAAGAATAAGAATATTCGATGAGTATACTTAAAATCTTTATGCAATATTGCTAACATCAATATTTGGTAAGATAATAAACTCCTCACCATCAATCCATCATGTATATAACTGTTTTGTAATCTAATTTGTATTCCTACGAATTATATATAAGAAAATCACTAATCACTAATATAGTTTGAAAAACTATATGGCATTATAATAATGATTTAGTCAAGGTGTGAATATTATATATAGTTGGTTAAACCTCGGTTGATGTAAAATCAAATATTATGTTAGGGTATTATATAGTTAGCTTAAATCTCGTTTTTTAGTTAGGTCAAATTGTATAAGATTTTGCCTGATGGAGAGGTTACAAATGAATTGAGTATATATTCTTTATAATATTATTGATAATATTTAGATATATAAAAGTCTAAATTTAGTTTGGAATGTAGTATATTATGAGAATCAAGTTTGAATAGGATTTCCATAATATTATAGTTGACCTCGGTTTGGTTTGAAAAAAAAGAATCGCTTGATTTTAGGAAATACAAAACAAAAATTGCTTGATTTTCATATTTTATTAATTCGATATTTTATTAATTCGAGTTTGATTTGATTTCAAAGGAATAATCACTTGTTTTTAGGAAACAAAAAAAATCCCAAAAATTTAGATATATTTTCGGATTGGTTTGGTTTGACTCGTGATCCATGTTAGATCGGTTTAATGGCAATTCAGATAATTCGAAAATAAAACAGATAACCAAGGCAATCTATTATTTTCCTTGTTTCCAAATACTATTAATTAGCAAAGAAAACAAATTAAATCCGAATTTGTTACAACATTTATTGTATATTTAGTGAATTAATATTTAAGGAAAAGACAACATTTAATTAAGTATAATTTATTAATCGGATAAGACAACATTCCTAATTAATAGCTTCATTTAAATCTTTCCTGTAATAACTCGAGAAATTTAAGGCATTCTCACTTTTGTACTTCTGTTTTAATAATATAGATAAATCTTTCCGAAAAAAAATGAAATACTCAATGGAAATATTCCCTATAAATTTGTCATTAATCTCACCACATGCACGCATCCGCCTTCCCTCCTAACTATCTGGCCCATAAAGAGTTGACCTTACCCTCGTCAACTTTATTATTGCTGACATGAAATTTGATGAACAATTGAAAGAAGTAAATGACGGAAAAGAAAACTTATCAGCAATTCAGATAATCTAGGTGTCTGGACTAAAAAATCAAATTATTTTCTCTTTCTTATCTTTACTTTTATCAGTTTTTCTTGTCTTTCTCTTTTTTTTTTATAATTCTTAGAATAACTGAGGTGATTAACTCTAATCTTTTAGGGTGAAGTTTTTAAATTTTCTAAAATATATTTTTTAGTTTTTAACTAAAAACAATTTAAAAATATGTTTCTTAAATAAAAGATATAAGAGACGTCTTTTAGTCGAAAGTATAAAAAAACGTTAGTGTATATTAAGAGTTTGTGTGGTTTATACTATATAAAAGAAGAGGAAATAAGTTTGTATGGTTTCGTGTCTGCTTCTGGTAGGTATGTACTTTGTAAGACCTTACAAAAAATATAAACATCATAATATCTTCAAATATAATTATGTCAAAACATTAAGATATGCTTGATTAATCCTGTAATAAACCAGGCTACGAAATAAAAATGGGAAAATAGTCTGGACCATCTTGATGTTAGTCACCAAGTCTGTATTTTGTTTTTCTGTTAACTCTTCATTTTTTAATAGGAAAATCATTGATTGTCCAGACGGTTTATCTAGCCATATCCATAGGAGAAATTGGAGTGGCACATGGAGTCTGGAGTCATGGAGTATGAGTCCATCATTTAAACAAACTAAATTCAAAATATCTTATTTTCTATATGAATCAAATATTAATGATAATACTGGATCACCGGAGCTGTTTTTAGTCTAATGTTTCAAAGACAAGAACTATAGTTATAATCGTATATATCAATAATGTGAAGAGCACTACCAGTAATTGTATTCATTTTCTCTAAATAATAATGTTGTCCATGTGTGGATGCATAAAATTAAATACTTCATTAAGTATTTAATGGAAATTGTATTGCAATAAAATAAAAAAATAAATAAATACTTCATCTAACTTCATTATTAGATTTAAAAATATGACAAACATATAATTGGCATAATAATATAGTGATTAACTGATTAAACCTTTCTTTAAAAAAAGATTCCCTCAATGTGGACAATGAAATTGTGGACTTAAAGTCAGCTTTACAAGCAATCAAATTTCAACACATGGACGTAGGATGTCAATACCAAAGACATCACCATTTTGGTTAGTAAACAATGTGATGTATTAAGTCAAGCGATCAATTTAAAATTTTGTTTTTGTTGGTAAGGTCACTATCAAAATCAAAATAAAATTAATTGAAATGAATTTTCACCAAAATGTCTAAAATATTGCTAATAATTTTTAAGCAAGAAACAAGGTAATCAACGTTCATTTGTTCTTTTCCTAAACATATGTTTCTCTTTGGGCTCACAATCGTTGATCGAACACAGGCACCATAATCAATCAGATCATTTGTAAATATCTTTTTATTTACTAAAAAGTCATCATAAACTGAAATCCATATTAATCCTAAAAATTACAGACATCTAGATTTTAGCCATGTCCCCTAAATTACAAGCTTGCAACTGTTAAATTACAAAAACCTGGCTTGGTTCTTCTATTTCTCTTTTTCTTTTCTGGTGAATCTCTCACCAAATCGTCCAACATAAATTATGTTTTCTCTTGTATTTTTGTTGTGTTCATTTAAGAATACTCTCCTTTCGCAAAAAATTATTCAAACTTTTAGACACCAATATTTATTTAAATAAGATTAAAATATTAAACACTGTTATTTTATATCCAGCAATATTGTATGATATTGTAATTTTATTTTTGTGGTGTTTGAAGAGATTTATCTTTTATTCCGTTTCTTTTACAAACTCTAATTTATTTCTTAAAAAAAACTCTAGTTTATTTCAATTGTTCCATTCAGTCCAAAGAAAATATGTAGCTCATACAAAAAAATACTCATACATCTGTAGCTAATTTGTTGCGTTAATGTGACTTTTTTGACATAAAATTTATAGTTATTATTCGTTACGATTTCAAGCTAATTTAGTTTTTTTTTTGGCTATGTAATCGAAAAGGAATCTACGTGATTCCAATGACCAAATTAACGTCGAAAAGGACTTGTTAGATCACGGAAAATAAAGTAACTTGCTGGGCTAAAGCAACATACACTTATATTTCTGGAAGTGCATTGAAGTCTCTTACTATCAGATTACAAAACAGACCTTTCCACAAGTCGTGAGCCTTACTCCATTTGATTTCCATTGACATTGGAGTCTGTGTCTGTAGATATACATACATGATGCAGTTACTGCTTCTTCACTTAAAAAAGTTTCGTACATATCAAAAATCACTAAACAATTTCTTTTGGGTATAAGTTGTCAAGAGGTGTAACTGTTGTGTCAATCTTGTACTATTCTTCTTCTAAGTTCTTCTGGTCACGTCACTTGGTTTATTTTTATTTAAATTATATATTTTATTAAAATCTTATAAGGTAGCGTGTTATTATTATTTTTATAATAGTTTATATTTTCAGTTAACTGGCATCTCGAATTTGACAAACAGAATATATATTTTTAACAAGTAATCAAAGTTTGACCATGCTGCTAATTGGATTCATTTTATTAATAATTTATTACTTTTTCTATTTTATTTTAGTTGTTATTTTGAATTTGTATATACAAATTAATCAAATATTTAATTTTATATATTTTTAAAATAAAAATAATAAAATATAACTAATCATATTTTAACTAATAAAAATTAATAAATTTACATTAAAATTAAAAAAAATGATAATTATTTTGAAACAAAATTTATTCTATAACTAATAATTTGTTTTTTATTTACCTGATTTGACTAGTTTCTTCGTTTCTGAAATTTATATTTGCCTAAACCGTATGCCATGGAATAGGTACCTAGTGATTGCATTAAATGGTGGCGAGATCCCAAAATTTTAAATATTTGCGTTTTCCAAGCATTTAAAAGCTCCACATATGTCAAAACAATTCATGGTCAACTACGTGTAAGGAAACAAAAACTTGCTATTATCATGGAACAGTTGTTTTTTAGTTAATAAAAGAATAATTACAGCAAACTCCAAAGCATCCTGTCCTAATAATAATACCTTATTTTTTTGTCAGCTATAATTATACCAAAAAGAAGTAAAAATAAAAGTCGGTAAAAAAGAAATGAAGACTCTTGAAGAAAGCAGAAACGATGTCGTCGGAGGGAGAATATACCTAAACAGAAAATGGAATATCTCATATTGAGTTGCTTATAAATGGCCGTTTCAAAACGCTTGCACTCTGTCCTTGCTCATTGGTAGCTTCAACGCTCTTTTCACTTCTCTCTCTCTCTACACTCTTCTGGTATATACGCCAAACACTTGATCAGATCAGATCCCACACACGTATAAAGAAGGTTGTTGCGTACTCATGTAAGTCTTTTTTTTTTTATGGTATGTTCTTGAATGGATGCAAAATGGTTTTAGTTAGGAGTTAGGACGATATCGTTTTTGGTCATGTTGTTGTCCCCTCTGCCTCTTCTATCTCGGTTTGGTCTTTTGTCAGTAGTGATTCTGGTACAATCTTAGTTTCATTTGTTATGGTTTTTTCTCTTATTTTATTTTTTTCTAATCAAATTGTGTCTTTCCAACTATCTTGGATCATAAATTAGGATATACGTTTTCTTGAAAGTTATTTGCCGGACTTTATCTCTCATGAATAGAAGATAATTTAGTGCATGGAACATATTACTCACTAACAAATTAATAACGAAAATGAAATTATTTCAAAATCTATAGTATATATTCATTCCGTTTCATATTAATCGTTATTGCAGAAATTTTTTTTGGTTACAAAATAAGTATCATTTTCGATTTTGATATAAAATTTATTAATTTTATAATATAATTTATTTTTTATTGGTTCTAATATGGTTAGTGTATAAGTTATTATATTTTTTATAAAAAATATAGAAAATTAATTATTTCTTTAGAGTAACATCCAATATGAGAAAATATTTAGTTTGATGAATAAATGTGTCCGCAATTAAGACAACTCGCTGTCTTACCCTCACATACGTGTTTGTCTCTCGTGTCGAGATTCAGATGTCACAAGTCAACGTTTGTGGGTAACTAGAATAAAGACAAAATAGCAATCTTCATATAGGCCAAAATATTGGTTACGTCGGCGTCAAGAAACCAAAATAATACAGTAGGAACAAGATAATTTTTTTAAAAAAATTTAGAGTTGATAAATTAGGAATCAATTATAAATAAAAGTCACACATAATTATTTTCATGTCTGTATAATATGCTTTAACAAAACCTTAAAAACACTTGAGTTGACTTTTATCATCACTTTATTTTCTTTTATTTGTTTTATATTTATAATTTATAAATGCTTTAAAGTCCTTTTATATAAAATTGAAATCGTTAGAAGTTACTTCTAATTTTCTTTTTTGACTAAAAAGGTACTTCATAACTTTCCAGTAAAATATACATATGTAGTTTACTTATGCCTTAAAACATGCAAGTTACCTCATTTTTGGTCAACATACCTTACTTCTTATTTAACTTACGTCACCATACTTTATGGCTTGTGATTGTGAGATAACGATATGCACAAAAAAAAGATAACGAGATGAAAAAGGATAAAAATAAAATTCATAATATAATATATTTACATGAATTTCAAACGGGGTTTGAATGTTTCATTTTATTTGCTTTTAAAACTGCCTAACTTTTAGTTCCAAGTTAGGTAACTGCTTTAATGTTTGTAGCAAACTATTTCTTGTTTTGTACATATACAATTATTCGAACTACAATCATTCATTATTAAATTTAATATGGTAAAATTTAAAATATATTGGTCAAGTGCTTTTTTAATTTATAAAAAAATAATTTGTTTGTTTGTTTTTTTTTTAAAAGATAATAATTTGTTACAACATTCAGAACGGGTTCTTTCTAAGTTAGAAATATATCCCACATGTTTCGTTCTATATGATTCATAAGTCGATCTTATAACGCTCAAAAATGTTACTAAAAGTTACTAACATTGAGTTTTTGGTTATATAATTACAGAGGTGAAGAAAAATGGCAAGGGATCAGTTACAAGTGTTGAATGCACTCGATGTAGCCAAAACGCAATGGTACCATTTTACAGCGATTATAATAGCTGGAATGGGATTCTTCACCGACGCTTACGATCTCTTCTGCATCTCTCTTGTCACAAAGCTACTCGGCCGCATATATTACCACGTACCAGGCTCCCCCAAGCCTGGGACTCTCCCTCCCAACGTTGCTGCTGCCGTTAACGGTGTTGCCTTCTGTGGAACCCTAGCCGGCCAGCTTTTCTTTGGGTGGCTTGGTGATAAGCTCGGGAGGAAGAAAGTTTATGGTATGACGTTGATGGTCATGGTCATTTGCTCTATAGCCTCTGGTCTCTCTTTCGGACACGAGCCAAAAGCAGTGATGGCCACGCTCTGCTTCTTTAGGTTTTGGCTAGGGTTTGGGATTGGTGGTGATTACCCTTTATCCGCAACGATCATGTCTGAATACGCTAACAAGAAGACTCGTGGCGCGTTTATAGCTGCAGTGTTTGCTATGCAAGGGTTTGGGATCATGGCTGGTGGAATCTTCGCTATTATTATCTCCTCTGCTTTTGAAGCTAAGTTCCCTGCACCGGCCTATGCGGATGATGCCTTGGGATCCACGGTTTCTCAAGCAGATTTTGTTTGGCGTATCATCTTGATGGTTGGTGCTATACCTGCCGCAATGACTTATTACTCAAGGTCGAAGATGCCGGAGACAGCAAGGTACACAGCTTTGGTTGCTAAAGATGCAAAGCTAGCTGCTTCAGACATGTCTAGGGTTTTGCAAGTTGAGATAGAGGCAGAACAGCAGAAAGTGGAAGAGATCTCAAAGGACAAGTCCAAAGCCTTTTCCTTGTTTTCCAAGGAATTCATGAAACGCCATGGACTTCACTTACTAGGAACTACATCAACCTGGTTCCTTCTCGATATCGCTTTCTACAGTCAAAACCTATTTCAAAAAGATATTTTCAGCGCAATAGGGTGGATTCCTCCAGCGCAAACCATGAATGCGATTCAAGAAGTGTTCAAAATCGCGCGTGCCCAAACCCTAATTGCCTTGTGTAGCACGGTACCTGGTTACTGGTTCACAGTTGCCTTCATCGACGTCATTGGAAGATTTGCGATTCAGCTAATGGGATTCTTCTTCATGACGGTCTTTATGTTTGCTTTGGCTATTCCTTACAACCATTGGACTCACAAGGAGAACCGAATCGGATTCGTTGTCATGTACTCGTTAACATTCTTTTTCGCCAACTTTGGACCTAATGCTACAACCTTTGTTGTACCGGCCGAGATCTTTCCAGCCCGGTTCAGATCAACCTGCCATGGTATCTCTGCAGCATCAGGAAAATTAGGTGCGATGGTTGGTGCTTTCGGGTTCTTATACTTGGCCCAAAGTCCAGATAAGGCCAAGACAGACGCGGGATACCCTCCAGGTATTGGGGTCAGGAACTCGCTTATCGTGTTAGGTGTGGTTAACTTCTTGGGTATTTTGTTCACTTTCTTGGTGCCTGAATCTAAAGGGAAGTCGCTTGAGGAAATGTCCGGTGAAAATGAGGAGAATGAGAACAGCAACAGCGATAGTAGAACGGTCCCAATAGTTTAGATGATAATAAGCCTTTTGTTAAAGTTTATCTTCTTGTCCTTAGCAACTCAAGTTGTTTGTTGTGTCATTTGTTGATGTCATGTCTAAATGGTTAATAATTTTTAACATTTCTTTTGGATTTTAAAGGAAGTAGTATATGCTGAAAAATCTAACAGACTCAGATTTTCATTCCACATCAGAAAACGCTTCCAAGAACTACAAATCCATCTTCCCTTCGCTCTCCAGAGGAAATGAAATATATTTCTCCTTAACTTGAATTGACTGTACAATCATAAGTGTACATGTATCATGATCTAATACAAAATGACAGCTACAACTAAGTAGTTAGCTTTGTATTTGGCTGTGTCTGTGTTATATATATGTTGATACTTTGGTCTAACTGATCTTTTGGTAGTGACTTCTCGGATTAGATGGTTTCACCCGAAATAACAGATTCAGAATTTTCATTTTACGTCAGAAATGTGGCCGTGGTGTTTTCCAAAAAATTCCACTTTAATTTCCAAGATTCATCTGAAGAAAAAAATGTCAGTTAAATATTTTTTTAGCCAAAGTATGTTAGAGATGAATCATAAAATTTTAAAATGATCTAATTTGGTATTTAATGAAAGATTACACCATTTATCTCTTTCATAAAAAAATGTATTTTAATTATATTATATTTTCTGATCAAATAATACAAATAGAAAAAAAATTGTTTTGGAATATGAATATATACAAAGACTTTTTTGTGGTAAAGTAATATGCAAAAACTTTGACCAGAACTTCTTTTATATGTATTCATTCGACCAGAAAACTTCGTATCAATCTCTTTTAATATATTCCTTTCCCAGAACAAAAATTTATTTCCATATGTATTCTTTGCAGAGATATATACATTTTCAACAATTACTTTCTTTTTGTATATGATTTAATAACTACTAGGTATTTTCCTGTATATTTAAAAACTAAGTTTTGTTAATATTCTAGATTTTATTATTTCCATACAAATATTTTAATAAAAAAATTTAGTTTAGTTAAACATAATTAAAATAAACTTTTTGATTGATATTAAAATATATTTAAGAAAAGATATATACATATATATACAAAATTATAATCTTAAATGAAATTTTAATTATTTATTTTAGCTAAGATATATTCAATTTGTATAATACTTTTCTTAAACATTTTTTTATGTAATCTCTCAAATGAATGATGCATTTGAATACAACTTTATAACATTTAGAAAATATAAAAATGGTTGTATCCACTGAAGAATATAGGCAAAGAAGCACATTTCTAGCTGCAGAGGCAATTGTAAAGGTGCTAACATTAGCAGAGGGAGAAGATTTAGCGTGTGACTGTTGTTTCCAATCGTTGTCTCTACTTTATACTCTAAAAATATACTCCTTCCGTTTCGTTTTACTTGTCGTTCTAAGTTTTTACACGCAGATTAATAAATCATTTAATTTTACATATTTTCTAAATAAAAACACAATTTTCTATACATCTAACCACATTTCAACCAATAGAAAAATATAATAACAAATAAAACTAATAAATTTTGCACTGAAATTATAAAACGACACTTATTTTGAAACAAAAAATTTTCTCTACAACGACAACTAAATCGAAACAGAGGTAGTAGTATTTTGAAACGGAAGAGGTTTTACTCCAATTGTTATCTTTATATTTTACTCTAAAAATATTCTAATTTTTTTATCTATTTAATTTATTGAATAATTCATAACTTTAAAAATGTTAAATTCTACTCTTTTATTTTATCTTGTAAAATAGATTAACACAGCTACAAATTTTTGAAAGCTATACGATTTAATAAAAATAAATGACATACTAAGTAAAAAAATATAATATATAACTTTATTATCTGAGAAATGAAAACAATATAACAATAAGGGACTATTTTGTAAAAATATATTCAACTCTGAATATAAAATAAATGAACAGAATTACTCTACATATAGAATAATACTATTCTTCTTTTAGTACTAGAAATATAGCCCCCGCGCAAGCGCGGGGCGAATTCGTTTTTTTAAGCTTTACGTGTGTATAAGATTTTGTTGTTCGTATCTTGTCTAAATCTTTGTTTTTTTTCGTATTGCAATATTGGAGTCATCACTTCCATTGAGTTCAATTCCGTTTTGTTATGTCTTCAAGTGAAGTGTAATTTTCATTAGAAAACCAAATAAAAATCAGGAAGATTACGACATTAAGTTATGTACATAAGATAGTTTGAAAATCAGGAAGTTTAATCCCTAAAACTTTCCGTACTACTTTATGAAAATTTCTAATTTATATGTAGAGATGAAATCTTTAATTTGCTTGTTGACATGGAATAATAATATAACGTCCCGACCGTCACGGTTAATGAGCTGCTCATATTCGCGCTCTCGACATGTAGATCCCATTCCATCTAACGATCGGTTCGTTAATTTTTCTAAAGTCTCCAAATCATTGTTTACTTACCATATAATCACCACCCGACCTTCCTCGTGTTTTGGATTCATTCGCATGGTATCATGAATCACTTCCTGATAGCTCATTCATCATTTCACTATACCAACCTAAGCACGCTTAACTCTGGAGTTCTAAACGGATGTGTGACGGAAAAGGTAAGTCAACTTTGGTGACATAGGTAACTAAATCAATTCTCTTAAGCCTTTTTATATATATCACAGCTCGGGATGTTTCCATTCACCTCCTCTCAAAGAATAAAACGTCTTTGTTGTGTCCCACGACAGGTCTCAAGTTGCCTATCGGGTTAAAATCGAGATGGCTAACCAGCTGTAATACCACTTGTAATGCCTCGACCGCCACGCCTCATTCAAAATAAGTAAAAAAATCCGCCATCAATTTTAAAAAAATCTCTTGTACCTGAGTTAGTTATGTCAATCAAATAAACACCGAAGTGAAAGGTTCGACTATTTTAGTATGTCAACATACGATTTAAAAAAAATATGTGGGACCAACTTAATATTGACATAGACACCCTTAGAAAAGACCAAACTGTAATATTATTATATAAAATTTAGTTTCTAGTTTACAAGATCTCATTTAGCTTAGTTGGTTATGTCAATCAAATAAACATTGAGGTGAAGGGTTCGAATCTCATAGTCAACATCCAATTTTTTTTTGAAAAGCCCATTACGAAATGGACACGTGGCAGAAGAGGAGAGAGTAAACTCTCCCATTATAATATAGATTTGATATAAGATATAGCGCATCTTTGAAAACATTTTTACTCTATGTAAATAGCATTAAAAAAAAATACTATTGAAAATACTCTTGTAGCTAATGATTCTTCCACCATTTAAGAAAGGGATGGATCTGTATAATAAATAAGACCTGAATTGATTGCACAATAAACATACGCTCAGAGTCTCGTCTTTCGAAGATCTTAGGCCACCATTAATGGTAATTTTCCATTGAATTTTTAGGGATAAAAATAATGAAAAAATTGAAGAAAGATGAAAGAGGATGTCAAATAGTGAGAGTCGTCTCCACGAGAAAGAATTGTAAAACAAAATTGAGATATTCTTAATTTATGTGTCCTTTTTTTAGTGATCTAATCTTCTTTTATGTTATAATTTAATTAAAATTTATAAAATAAATGTTTGAGAAGCCCCCTTTAAAATACGTACCAATGTTTGTTGCTCTTAGTTTAAAATTTTCTCTGGTCCTTCATCATATATGGGACCATATATCAAGGTGTAATAGATTATCTCATACGTTAAAATAAATAAATAAAACAGAGAAAGTATGTATATCCACTCCTAATAATGCATGCAGTAAATGTGAAATTAAATAAGAAATGAAAACCCATAAGAAAAGTCACATAAATAACAAAATCAAACCGTTCTACCAACAGTATTTAATCAATAGTTCTGAAAAAAAAAAACAGTATATAATCAAAGAGGGATGGGAAGCAAAATCCCAGTGCTACTACAAGAGCGAAGTGTGGCTAAAGAAAAAGTTGTGTAATAACCAAAATAAAAGTGATAACACATGGCGAGAGAGAAGCAAGCGATGGCAACAATGGAGCCTCTTAGCCCGGTGTCCCAGCTATTCGTTTCACCAGGTTTCTATGGTGTTGTTGTCTTTACTTTAGGGTTTAAGACTAGATGCAACTCATCCACCATTGTTGAAGGCATCAAGAACACATGGATCAAGATACCCCGCTTCTCTAGCAAATTGGTAATTATACGTATAATAATCTTGTTTTACATGCCTTAATTGTTACGTTTTTTTTCTTTAAGTCACCGACTGGGAACGATGGATTTTTATAAATAACTAACCATTTCAATGTAATCTTACACATATTTCACTTTGTGACTCTTATATATTCCCTCTGTTACAAAAAAGATCTATGTTCTAGAAATAAAATTTGTTTCTAAAAATTACATTTTCAATGCACTTTTTGTTAAATAATAGTGGCAAAACGTAAATTTCAAAAAAATTGATTATGTTTATTGAATTTCTATTGGTTACAAGTTATTCAAAATAGTTATCTCAAAAAACAAGATATTTATAATCAAAATTTTGAGACACTTTTTTAATATGTATAAATATATATATATATATATATATAACATTTTGAAACAGAGTGAGTATTTATTAGAACTATCTTCAATTAAACATCCCCATTTATAATATATAAATTTGTTTATGAAGCATATATAATGATCTATTTGATAAATAATTCTCAGGAGATGGATGATAATGGAGAAGCGGCTTGGGTTCCTGTTAGTGTTCAAGTAGAAGATCATGTTGTTATTCCCGACCTTGATCATTCCAACATTGAAAATCCTGATGAATTTATTGAAGACTATACGTCAAACATAGCCAATACTCCAATGAACAAGTCCATACCATTATGGGAATTTCATATACTTAATATAAAGACATCAAATGCAGAATCTGTAGGTATAGGAAAATTCCATCATTCACTGGGCGACGGGATGTCGCTTATGTCTCTTCTTTACGCTAGTTCGCGAAAAATATCAGACCCTGAAGCTCTTCCTACTACTGCGACTGCAAGAAAACCTAATGAATCCAATAAAAATTGGTGGTTGGTTGCAAGGTTTTGGTTTATGATAAGAGTCATTTTTACGACTTTTGTTGAAGTGCTCAAGTCTGTGCTTACACTATTTTTTATACGGGATACTAAAACTCCTCTTTCTGGTAATTTCGGAGGCGAATCCGAATTTCAACCTAGAAAGATTATCCATCGGATTATAAGCTTTGATGATGTCAAGTTCGTGAAGAACAAAATGGAAATGGTATATATTTTTTTCTTGATAAACTCTATCAGCTGATGCAGTTGGTCCCGAGAGGAATGCACTTGATGCTACAGAGTGGACTGGCTACCACACTGACTAACTCTTATTTTCTTAGTATTGATCGTTTGCTTCGTTTTCTTACATTAAAGCTAAATCATGTATGTTTGTTTTGTAGAAAGTGAATGATATTCTTCTTGGAATGACACAAACAGGTCTCTCAAGATATTTGAGTAAAAAATATGGTAAGTTCAGTTACTTTAAATATACATTTGGCAATATGGTTTTGACATAATATTTCAATAGCAGTAGTTACAAGATTTGATTTTTTTTTTTTAAAAAAGACGATGAAGATCCAGTGGTTGGAAAGATTCTAGAAAAAACCCGTCTTCGTGGTACAGTTGCTGTGAATCTAAGAGCAGATACAAAGATAGAGGTAAGATCAACAATAAGCTTTATTTATCTTACAAAAAATATTTAAAATAATTAGAATTGTTGATCAAATTTTAAAAATTGTAGGAACTCGCTGATATGATGACAAAAGGTTCAAAGTGTAGATGGGGAAACTTTATAGGTGTTGTTGTGTTTCCTTTATGGATAAGACCTGAGAACGATCCATTACACTACGTCCGTAGAGCCAAAACTACTATGGATAAGAAAAAAATCTCCATGGAAGCACTTATGGTATATGGAATCATCAAATTTACCATGAAAATATTTGGGGTGAAGGTAAAAATATAAAATAAATACCAACTATTTTATACTTATGTAAATAAATAAAACTTTCAATGACAGGCAGTAGAAACGATTGCTAAGAGGTTATTTGGCCATACAACATTGACATTTTCAAATGTGTTGGGTCCAAACGAAGAAATAAGTTTTTTTAACCATCCCATATCTTACATTGGAGCAAGTGCACTGGTTGGACCACAAGTAAGTATATCATCATTCCATACTTGTACTTGCACATTGAATATGTTTTATTTTTTTTATTTTCTGAAATTATATAAAATGTGTTTATGTTTGTGGTTGGACTAGGCTCTTATTATCCATTTTGTAACCTACGTAGACAAGCTTATCATCAATCTAGCTGTGGATACAAGAGTGATTCCAGACCCTCATCTACTATGTGATGATTTGATAGAGTCGCTAGGTATCATCAAACTTGCTGTCATGGAGAAAGGACTTCATAAAATGGAGGTTTGAGACATATATGTTAAAAAGATAAAAGTGTGGAGAAATGTACTATGCTACCTTGGCTTGATCTCAGTTTGGCAGATTATATGTTTTACTTGTTACGAATAAATAAAGAATAAATAACATTCAGAAAAAAAAAGAATAAATAAGCATGAGGTTGTATCCAGCAATATTGAAATTTCAAAGCATTAATCTATATTTTCTCTGTTTCTAAATAATGCATATTCTAGCACATTTTACTTGTTTCTAAAAGATTAATATTTTAGATGTTTTATGTGTTTTTAATAATGAATTATAAACTTCCAAGAAATATTAATTGACAAATTTAAATTTATTGAATTATTAATGGTTAAAATTTATGAAAATTGTTATATTTTAAAAAATTAATGCATTAATAGTTAAATATTTTTTTTAATATGAGTAAAAATTTTAAAATATGCATTATTTAGAAACAAAGAGAGTATCATGTAATTTGACAAAATTAATGCACTAGTATGTCGAACATTAAATGTTAATGTGCTAACAGAATCACTTCAAGTCTATGGCTAGCTGATGAAATCATAAAAATTCAAAAGTTGTTTATTAGTGGTTCTAAAAATGTCATGTAATCCCTCGAGTGAATTGGAATTTATATCATTTTTGTTTTAACCTCATCTCTTGTGCTGTAAGAACTACTTTTCAAAAGTTTATTGTAGCTTAAAAGGCGTATTTGCTGGAAAGTGAGTCCAAGACTTACAAACTACAATAATACTTACAAACAGTGAGTCCAAGACTTACAAACTTAGACCACAATCACCACTAAACATATTTACATAATCAAAGCTAACGGAATTTGATTCTCCCTTTTACAGGAACTGTTCAAGAGCTTGAGCATTGTTGTTGTTGTTCAAGAGCTTCATCATGAAGTTAAACCTTGTGTCTGGAGCTGTCTTTGGCTGTGGCCAACTCGCTCCTTGGGGGATCTTGATGCTTCTGTAACCTTGATCTTTGTAAAGTGTGGTGGCTCCTACATTGCTGAGTTCACAGTGAAGTCCAACAGCTCTACATCCCCAGTTCTTAGCTAAAGCCTCTGCTTTCCATATCAGTCTCTTTGCTATTCCCTTGCGTCTGAAACTCTCTCTAACCGCCACGTTCGATATGTAAGCAATCCCTGTCCTGAAACACCACCAAAGTAAGCTAAAGAACCCAAAACTCAACAAGTTTCCTTTGGGTTCTTAGATAAGAAGAGAAGAAGCAAACCTTCTTTGGCGGAGAGGACCTTTCCTTGGAAGGTAATCCGCGACGGTATCCACAGTCAAGATCCCAGCTACATAGCCTTTGTTTAGACTGATCTTTGCATCAAAAGCACCAATCTTGAAATCTTGGCTTCCAATGCAGATGGGTTCATCTACAGAGCTACCTATCACGGCGACTAAACAGATCCTTTGGCACCCTGGTGGAACAGAGAACCCCATTATCATCGCCATCAACCTATCAACTCTGAGGACGAGATCAAGAGGGAATGAGTATCCAGGGAAGAAGGAGCTGCAGTGAGTCTCTGCCACTTCCCAGCAGTCCTCTAACCTCGCTTCTCGGACAACAATCTCAGGTGAAACCGCTGGGAAAAGATCGGCTATTTGACTTGCCTTGCATACTCCTAGATACAAAACACACATAAAGAGAACAGCTTTATCATCCAGATGATGAATCAAAACATGCCGTCTCTCATCAAAACTCAAACCTAACATACAAACCACACAAACATATCCATAAAGAATACAACTTTATCATCCACTCATGAAACAGAGCATGTCTTCTCTCATAAAACTCAAACCTAATATACAAACCACACAAAACATAACCATAAAGTAAACAACTTTATCATCCAGTGATGAACCAAAACATGTTGTCTCTCATCAAAACTCAAGCTTGTACTCCATCCATAAAGAGCACAACTTTATCATTCATTGATGAATCAAAACATGTTCTCACTCATCAAAACTCAAGCTTGAAGAAAGCACCAGTGTTACATCACAACGTCACACGTAAAGGTAACAACTTTATCACCCACTGATGAAACAGAGCATCTCCTCTCTCATAAGCTTGAAGAAACCATGAACTAGTTACATCACAAAGTTCTCTAGACTCTAACTTTGGACTCTCTACAGATGAGTCTCAAAGACTAACGGTGAATTGCAGCTCATCAAACCTGACTTTGAAGACGGAGTATGAGAAATAGAAACCGTCGGGGAGAGAAGCAAGAGAGACGATGAGTGGCTTCTCGGACGATGGGTAGAGAACTGAGAGATTCCTGAGGAGAAGAAGCGGTTGTAGTTGCTCAAAGCTGCTGGAGATATCTCCGTCGTCGCCAACGGTGTGCTCTGCATTTTTCTACCTTCCGCCGCTGCTCTTCCGCTACTGCCTCCCACTCTCTCTCTCTCTTCACTAACCCGGACTTGGCAACAATAGACCGGACGGTTCAACCGGTTAAATCGTCACTAGAAATATCAATGTTCAACTAGGCAGTAATTTTATTGAGGAGAATCGATTAAGCCAATTGTTCGAAGTCTTAGCGATCTTTGAACTTTAACGAATTATTAATTTATTATATATATATAGTATTTATTAAAAATGTTTTAATTTTAAAATAAAAATATAAAATTATTATGATAAATTATCAAAATTAGATATATAAAATAAAAAAAGATAAAATTATACTAATACTATTAGTTAAATTAACATATGTATACTAATTTAAATCGATTTTAACTGATTTGAACTGCTTTCAAATAGTTTAAATCTACTTGAATTGTATAAATTGATGTAAATAAAATTTTTAAAGAATTGTTTTTAGACTCTGTTTTGACATTACTTAGATCAATTTTTAGAATATCAAGAAATATAATCTTTTTTTTTAGTCAGAATTATTATTTTTAGTCCGGTTCTCTTTCGGTTCCACCAATTCAATTCACACGTTTCTTAAACTATTTTAATTTATTTAAATATCGACAAAAAAAGAAATCATACTATCATCATCATGTCAACCCCATCTTCATCTTTATACCACCCGCAACTATCATACTAACCACCATCAAACACGACGGTCATATTTAGAAGCCTTCAAGCAACTAATTTTGACCTTTTTGTATATATAAATTTTCAAAAAAAATATATTGGAGAAAATGATAAGTAGAACTGAAGAGGGTTTGTAAGTTTTAGCCTTAAAAAACCCTTCCCAAACCTTAAACCCATGTTTCCTACGCCGGTTCTGACCATCACCAAACAAACTACCACCACATGACGTTCATCTATTGAATATTATCATCATCATTACCATCATCATCAGGGGCAGATGCACGTAGGGTTTAGGTGTGGCATGTGCCCACACTATTTTTTATTGTTTTCCCTTCAGTAACTAATATAGAATTTATGTAAATATTCCTAATTTATATGTTTCTATAATGCATGTTCTATATCTATATATAGTAATAAGATGTTGGATCCGCCTCTCATCATCAGTGTTCAAAAATACGTCCTGTGCGGCCGCCTATACGGTCTAAATACGCTATGCGGCCATTTAACGTAGCGAAAACCTGGTATACGGGTTAATATACGGTTTGTTCAAATACGGACGCATATACAGCGTACAGGCGGCGGATATACGGTACTGTATAGGCGTTTTGATTTTTTTTTCCTCAAAAAATTAAAAGTCATATACTTTAAATGAGATTGATCAAAAAAATTTAAAACTACGTAGTTTAACTAAAGTTTTTTGTTAACCCTAATTAACTACTTACATCATCTTCTCTAGCTGCAAAAAGAGGGGTTTAAAGTTTCTACGGAGCTCAAATACATTTATCTCTACCAAAAGTATTGTTTTGATTTAGGTTCTCTTTTGGTTCTATGTATTTGTTTGTTTTGTTTTTAGTATCCTAATTTTGTATGTTTATTACTTTATTTGTTGATATTGGTAATGGCACCTAATCTCATTAGATGCTCGATGCTATAATAGTATCTGTTGAGTGAAACTTTTTTATAATTAATATTATAGTGAGCATTACAGTTGCAAAGTACAATACGTTTGTTCTCACTACACGCTTGGTTTTACAAAAATTGCAGAAAATCTTTCAAGAGATTTTGGTGTGGGGATCATCTGCAAATTCAAGTATGAATCAAGAAGGATCTTCAGAAACTTCAGCTTTGAAAAGAAAATCCAAAGATGTTGCTTGGGAATATGGGATGTTGTGTAATCCAAGTAATCTAGATAAGGTGAAGTGTAAACTATGTGGGAAACAATTTTCTGGTGGTGCATTTAGGATTAAAGAGCATATTGCTAAGATTCCAGGAAATATTTCTGCTTGTCCACAATCAACAAAAGATGATCAAGAAAAATGCAAAAATGCTATTTATGAAGAAAAGAAGAAAAAGAAGAACAAGAGGAGCTCAGATGACGACTTCACTACAAGAAACAAAGCGATTTGCAAGGGAATAATTCTTCGCAAATCCCTTGCAAATTGCTATTTGCAAGAAAATTGCGAGGGAAACCAATTCCTCGCAAATCCTTTGTCGCAAATAAATATCGCTCGCTATTCCCTCGCAAATTTGCGAGGAATTCATTTTCCTCGCAAATTTGCAAGAAAATATATTCTCTCGCAAATTTGTGAGGGAAAAGATTTTCTCTCGTAAATTTGCAAGGAACTATTTTCACTCGCAATTTTGCAAGAGATTTGCAAAAAAAATGCTTTCCTCGCAATATTTTTATTAAATATCAAAAAAAATATTAAAACACGAAATTGATAAATATAAATAAATATAAATATATATATATATATTCAAATATGTTTACAAATATTTTTAAAATCGGTTTACAAATAATTTGAACCGGTTTACAAATGAATTGAACTTAAAAAACTAAACCTAATCTTCTCGGATGAACCCTCCACCGCCGCGAACTGGAGCTTCGAAAGCTTGAGGACAAATTCCTGTGCCTCCCTTGAGAACATAATCTGTTCGTCAAGCTTCCTCCACCATCAAGCTCCTCTGCTTTACCAAGAACAAACACAAAAAGGAATCAAAACAAAAACACAACTCACTACACACATATTCTTCTAATCTGTTTTCTTTACCAAGAACAAAAACAAAAACGGAATCAAAACTCTCACACACAGAGAAAAAGTGAGTGAGAGATAGACAGGTGACCGTGAGAGAGGTTTAGCGAGAGAGAAAGCTTCGGCGTGAGAGAGAGAGGGATCTGGAGTGGCGGCGAGAGAAAGGAGACCCGGAAGCGGCAAGAGAGAGGAGAGACGGCGTGGGGAGAGGCGGTGTGAGAGAAATCCAGCGTCGTGAGCAAGCGGTCCGGTGGCGATAGGAAGCTCCGGCGAGAGAAGTAATGGACGCAAGCAAGAGGGAGAGCAAAGATGAAAAAAAAGTTTTTTTCTTTGACGGCTGAGATGAAAGGAGAAACGAACCTCGATAGATTTTAAATTATTAGTAACATCCATTACCCAAATGTCAATTGCGTGGTTTCACTAACTAGAAACTCAAACCAGAAAAAAAAATTAAAGAACAATCATACCTTAGGGACGAGTGGTTTCTCTGCGGTGAAGAAAAATGAGAAGCCACTGAGAGAAGATGTTGTTGTAGAAATCGGACCGGATAGAGCAGGGTCGCAGCTAATAATTTGAGAAATAGTGCAATAAATGGAACACCGGATTTAACGTGGAAAACCCCAAAGGGGAAAAACCACGGACAAGGTAGAAGAATTTATTCCGAGGAAATAATAGGAGTTACAACCTCTCAATTATAACGGAGAAAACAATAATAATTCTCTCGTTATAAAAGGAGAAAATAACAAACTCTCTAAATAATTCTCTCTCAACCCGATCCCAAATACCCGTGAGAAGAAAAAGAAAAAAAAATACAAAAGAAGAAAAATTTTTTTTTTTTTTCATTCTCTCTCTCTTTCTCTTACGCCTTCTTCTTCTTCTTCTTCACTCTCTGATTTTGGGATGATCAAATGCTTCCTCCTTTGCATGCTATTTATAGAGAGATCTTAAGGGAGTTGAGCCACAATCTTTGACAAACTATTTTCCAAAATGATGGCTGCCTAACATCACCGGCCAAGCCGTAATCAACTCCACCGGCCAACCTACCGTCATGCACAAAACGTGCTTTAACAATCTCCCACTTGAAGATTTGATTGAGGATCAATCGGATCTTCACACCATTCTTTCTACCTTGTCATCTCATGTTGCTTACGTCTCCATCAGGCCACAAGAGGATCGACACCAAATAAACTTGTCAGTAGTGACTGCTTTCGTCAGAAAATCTGCTACGTTTTCTTTCGTATGAATCTTCTGCATATCCACCGTGCCCTCTTCCACTTTCTCACGAACGAAGTGATACTGGACTCGTATATGTTTGGTTTTTGAATGAAAGGCTGGATTCCTTGCTAGATGCACGGCACTCTGACTGTCACAAAATAGAGAAATTTTCTCTTGTTTGTGCCCGAGTTCCTCCATTACCATCTTCAACCACATTGCCTCTTTACTAGCTTGTGTAGCTGCTATATATTCTGCTTCAGTTGTTGATGTCGCCACAATCGACTGTAGTTTTGAAACCCAACTTACAGCTCCGCCAGCAAGTGCAAACACATAACCCGTTGTGGATTTGCTGTTATCCAGATCTCCTGCATAATCTGAATCAACATAGCCTCTGACAATAAAGTCTGATCCTCCATAACATAATGCAACATCCGAGGTACCCTTAATGTATCTTAGGATCCTCTTTACAACATTCCAGTGCTCTTTACCAGGATTCGCCATGTACCGACTTACTACTCCCACTGCTTGTGCAATGTCTGGTCGTGTACAAATCATTGCGAACATTAAGCTACCCACTGCTGATGCATACGGTACTCGAGACATTTCCATCCTTCCTTCTTCACTGCTAGGACTCATACTGGAGGATAACTTGAAATTAATAGGAAGTGGGGTAGAGACTGGCTTACAATCTTGCATGTTGAACCTTCGCAAGATTTTCTTCAAATAATTCTTCTGTGAAAGCCAAATCTTCCTATTATTTCTGTCTCGGTGAATTTGCATCCCTAGAATCTTGTTTGCTGGTCCCAAGTCCTTCATCTCAAACTCCCTAGCCAACTGAGCCTTCAATTCATTGATACGATCATTGTTGGGGCCTGCTATCAACATGTCGTCTACATACAGCAGTAATGTAATGAACTCTCCTTCACCAAACCTCTTGAAATATGCGCAAGGGTCTGCATGGAGTCTGCTGTATCCAAGGCTCATAATGAAGGAATCAAATCTCTTGTACCAACATCTTGGCGCCTGCTTTAGACCGTACAGAGATTTGTTTAACCTGCAAACCAAGTTCTCCTTTTCTTTTTCTTCAAAACCTTCTGGTTGGAACATATAAATTTCTTCCTCAAGATCGCCATGAAGAAAAGCTGTTTTCACATCTAACTGCTCTAGATGTAAGTCAAATGTAGCACACATTGCCAACAGTATCCGAACTGTTGTGAGCCGAACAACAGGTGAAAAGATTTCATTAAAGTCGATGCCTTCTTTCTGAGCATATCCTTTCACCACCAATCTAGCACGATACCGCTCCACTTGGTCATCACCATTTATCTTGATCTTATATACCCATTTGTTTCCAATGGCTTTTCTTCCTGGTGGTAATGATACAAGCTCCCAAGTTTTATTCTTATGTAGAGCTTCAATTTCTTCTTGCATTGCTTCCATCCACTGAGATACATCTGGACTGCTCATTGCTTCCTGAAGATTTGATGGCTCCCCGTCCTCAGTTAAAAGACAGTATGCAACATTGCAGCTCATATCATAATCTTTGTGCCAGGCTGGTGTAGTCCTTACACGCTTTCCTTTACCAAGTTCTTCTTCAGACTCAGCAAGTTCTTCTCTAAGCTTGCAGCTCCCAACATTGCTCTTGTTCTTTCTAACAGAGTCATGTTCATCCGCTCTGCCACTCCATTTTGTTGAGGAGTGTATGATGTAGTGAACTGCCTTTTGATGCCCTCTGCTTTACAGAATTTGCTAAATGCATCACCAGTGTATTCACCTCCATTATCTGACCTCAAACACTTGATCTTCTTTTCAGATTCAAGTTCCACCCGTGCTTTGAAAACTTTGAAGACTGAAAACACATCCGCTTTACTCTTGATAGGATACACCCAACATCTCCTAGAGTAGTCATCGATGAAGGACACAAAGTACTTCGCTCCTCCTAGTGATGTAACTGGTGTTTGCCACACATCAGAGTGAACCAATTCTAGAACAGTTTTACTTCTAGAACTCGATGTGCTAAACTTCAACCGATGCTGCTTGCTTGTAATACAATGCTCACAAAAGGATAACGATACCTTTGTGAGACCCGGAAGTAACTTCTTCTCTGCAAGAATTTTCATGTCTTGTTCCGACATATGCCCAAGTTTCTGATGCCACACCGTTGTAGCCTTCTCACTGGAACAACTTGAAGCAACAGATGCTTCTGATTCTGACAGAGTTTCTCCTTTTAACATGTATAACTTCGCAGCTATCTTCTCTCCTTTCATAAGCACAATTGCTCCTCTAATTACTTTTAGAGTTCCATTCTCGACTTCAACTTTGCAACCAAAATCATCAAGTTGCCCCACAGATAATAAATTCTTTTTCAGGCCTTCCACGTGTCGCACCTCATGAATAGTACGAATTGTACCATCATACATCTTCAGTTGAATGGATCCAGTGCCAACAATCTTAAGTTCATGATCAATTCAACTGTACACCGATCCTCCACAGATAGGTTCATATTGATGGAACCAATCTCTTCTAGAGGTCATGTGATATGTAGCTCCTGAGTCGAACAACCATATATCAGCAAACCTTCTCCTATTTTCGCTTGAAATTGCTGCTTCACAACACAAGGCTACTCCATTATCTGAAGTGTTTGTAACATTTCCTTGAGGGTTGGAATTCTTTAATTCCCAACAATCCTTCTTCAAGTGACCCTTCTTGCCACAGTGGTAGCATTTATAAATCTTCTTACTTCTTGACTTTGATCTACCATGTTTGTGACTCCCACTTGAGCCATGCTCCATTGATCTTCCTCTCATCACCGTCAATGCCTCAACTTGTGGAGTTTCTCGTCTGTCTTCCTTACTTTTGCGCCGACTTTCTTCTTCCAGAACCGCAGCTGCAACATCGTCAAAGACTAGACTATCGGTGGAGACATTATTTGTTAAGTTGATGATGAGTTGATCATATGAATCTGGTAGACTTTGAAGTAGAAGCTCAGCACGCTCCTGTGATTCTACTTTATAGCTCAACGAAGTGAGTTGAGAAAATAAAGTATTCAAGGTGTTGATGTGCTCCGTCACTGAAGTAGATTCCACCATCCGTAGAGTATAAAGCTTCCTCTGAAGGAAAATTTTGTTGTGCAGCGACTTGGCCTCGTACAATTTTGCAAGGTGATCCCATATCTCCTTTGCAGTCTTCTTCTCCTCAATGCTTGACAACACTCCATCTGCAAGTGCAAGGTGAAGATTTGCAATAGCATTCCCGTCCATCTTGTTCCACTTATCATCATCCGTGTATGTAGCCGGCCTTTCACTAATGGCCGCTAAGCAGCTATCTTTCCTCAAAATAGCCTTCATCTTCAACTTCCACAGCGCAAAATTGCTGCCGTTGAATTTTTCGATCTCAAATTTTGCCGCCATTGCTTCTTCCAGAACAACGAAACCAGGCTATGATACCACTTGTTGTAGAAATCGGACCGGATAGAGCAGGGTCGCAGCTAATAATTTGAGAAATAGTGCAATAAATGGAACACCGGATTTAACGTGGAAAACCCCAAAGGGGAAAAACCACGGACAAGGTAGAAGAATTTATTCCGAGGAAATAATAGGAGTTACAACCTCTCAATTATAACGGAGAAAACAATAATAATTCTCTCGTTATAAAAGGAGAAAATAACAAACTCTCTAAATAATTCTCTCTCAACCCGATCCCAAATACCCGTGAGAAGAAAAAGAAAAAAAAATACAAAAGAAGAAAAATTTTTTTTTTTTTTTCATTCTCTCTCTCTTTCTCTTACGCCTTCTTCTTCTTCTTCTTCACTCTCTGATTTTGGGATGATCAAATGCTTCCTCCTTTGCATGCTATTTATAGAGAGATCTTAAGGGAGTTGAGCCACAATCTTTGACAAACTATTTTCCAAAATGATGGCTGCCTAACATCACCGGCCAAGCCGTAATCAACTCCACCGGCCAACCTACCGTCATGCACAAAACGTGCTTTAACAGATGTTGGGTACTTTTTTATCAAAAAAAAGATGTTGGGTACTGTGTTTCTAATGAGATATGGAGAGGGGCAGATGGGAAATGAGAAGAGGGAAAGATCTGCAAGAAATCAGGGAAAATGAAATTTTGGCAAAGAAAAAAGTTTGGGGGTGGGGGGAGATTGAAAATTTTGGCCAAAATTTTAGCGGGCCATCATAAAAATTTCAGCTGTGAGTTAAAAATAAATATGCAAGTGACGGTAACATTCAAATAAAATCTTTACTTGTTTTAGAAATTCTTAATTTTTTTTAAAACTTAGATATCATAATTTAACATTTGAAATATAATTTTTAGATGTGAATTTTGTAGTTATATGATTTTAAAACTTAAATATAAAATTTAGATGTATACGAAATGGGGTTTGATATGAGTTTGGTATTTGAAGTATGATAAGGTGTTTGAGTCTATTTTAGGAGTTAAATTTGAGATTTGAAATATATATTTGAAATTAAAGTTTAAGAATTAGATAGTTTTTTTTGTCATCAAGATTTAGATAATAAAATTGGAAAGATTAGATTTGTTGTTTTGTATGTGGATGTAAGTTTAGGGTTTAAATTTGGGGTTTGGGGTATTAAATTAGGGGTTTGTATATAGATTTGCAAGGAAATTGCAAGAGAATTCTTCCAAAACCCTTACAAATTTGCGAGAAAAAATTGTTTCCTTTGCAAATTAGCAAGCGATTTGTGAGGGATCTATTGCAATTCCCTTGCAAATTTGCGAGCGTTTAGATTCTCTTGCAAATTTGCAAGGGAATTGCGAGGGTTCTCTTGCAAATTCACAAGCCAATGACTTTAGGGTTTCATTTGGGATTTTGTTATAATTTTGGTAGACTAATATGTATTTTGTCTTTTGAAAAAATAATTAATGCAATTTTTTTTCTTTAAATTCTTTTTAGAAATCTAGTGGACATGTATTTATTGTATAAATTATAGAGTTTTGATTTTTAGTACTCCGTAAATTAGTTCAAGTGTCCAAAAATATTTATCCTGTGAATATTTAGTTGGCAATATTGATTAAGTTTCAAAAAATATTTATCAATGTATTTGTTAAACACAAAATATTTTAATTAAATATTTTATTTATCAACTTTATTTTATTTTTAAGAGAAATGTGATAAAATATACATATCACACATGTTTATTGCAAATTTATTACAAATTGCGAGGGAATTGTAAGGAAACAAGATAGACAGATAAAGTTCTTGCAAATCCCTCAAAAATTTGTGACCAAACATTTCTCTCGCAAATTTGCGACGAAATTGCGAGGCTCTGTAACTTCTCTCTCAAATCTCTCGCGAATTTACGAGTGAAAATATTCCCACGCAAATTCGCGAGAGATTTGCGAGTGTTTTATTTTTTCTTGCAATTGCCTTGCAAACATGTCGCAAATTTGCATGGAAAATTTTCACTCGCAAATTTCTCTTGCAATAGACTTGTTTTCTTGTAGTGCTTGCGGAAGTCTGTGAATATTTGTGATGGTGGAGATGAAGGTGATGATGATGCTGGTGCTGAACTTGAAGAGTTTAGGTCAACAAGAATTCCTCGTACTCTTGGTCCAATGGATAAATTTGCATCAGATATCAACCCACGACTGTCTTCCATGGCAACCAGACAACAAAATATTATTGATGCTCTTTGGAAAGAAAGATTACATAAAGTTCACCAATACATTGGCAGATGGCTTTTTGCTTCTGGTGTCCCCTTTCATGCTTCTTGTTTAGTTATTTGATTTTAAGAACTTAGTATTAAAATTTAAAACTTTATATTTTTAAGTAATAATTTTTTTTCACATTAATTGTCAAAAATTTATATATATATATATATATATATTATGTCCGTTTAGGCCCCGTTTAGACATCCGCGTATACAGTTATACGCTAGGCGCTGGGTCACCGCACAACGAGCGCATAGCGCATTTTTGAACACTGCTCATCATCATTATATTATATATTATCATTGAAAATGCCATCATCAAACTACTACCACCATCATATTATTAATATCACACCACCACCATGTTATTATATCATAATCTTCATTTTCAGAAGTCTATTTTATATTCAAAATATTCAACGATTTTTCATATAAGCTATTTAATACAAAGAGCCCTTCTTTAAAAAAAAAAAAAAAAAAAAAAAGAGCCCTTCTTTGGATAGGCTTAGGTTCTTGAGTGAAACAGAGTGCCCTTAATTTTATGCTTGGAGATGGTGGAGAGCTTGCGATTAATTAGCCTTCTCTGCTAGAGTACGTGCCAGATGTTCTATAAAATTATTGAAACCGTTATTAGCTGTATATGCTTCTTTCTATATGACTCTATGGATCAATTTTTCCTAGAAAATAATCTCTGAAGATGGATGAAAACCTTGGTTTTGAATTTTAATATCTGAAAAGCAACCCATCTAGTAAAGACTATTAAATGTGAATATATGCTTTGGTTCTCACCATCAATCATCTTTCTATCTCAGATGGGTTGTCGGTCTTATATTTCTTCCTCTGAACTTAAGGCTGGAGAAAATGCTCTCCCTGATCATTTGATTCTTCTCTTTCCCCAAAGACAATCATAGCCATATTATCTTCAGAATGGTCACTAGCATCACCAACTTTTCCCAACTGTGTAGGCTCCTAAGTTTTAACTGGATTCATGCACAAATCATATGGAACTGAAATGGTTGTACCCTTGTGAGCTTTTTTGGGAACCAAAACATCTTTTACGGTTATTTGAGGTCATTTCTCATTTTTAACAACTAAGTCTTTATTTATCTATTTGTTCTTACATGTAATATATACTTTATCGTTTGTTATATAAGGGAATTATGTTTGAGAAAAATCCAGTATTAGTCGAACATAATAAATTTAGTTGAATATCATTTTCTCTTTTTCGGTCATGTTTTATTTCAAGTAAAAATTGACTTCATAACAATTATGTTTCTTTTAAATTATAAGTTATTTTCTTTCACAGGTTATAATATCTGCAAATAGATTATAAAATATTCCATTTCTATAACATTTTGGTTTCATTTAGATATTTTCTAAAAGTATGTTGTTTACCTTTAGTAAATAAAAAGAAAAGTTTTAGGAGAAAATGATTTCCTCCTATTTGTTTCCTGATTAACAATAGTATATATAAACCATGAAACAGAAAAAGAAAAGAATCATTTGATTTGCAAATGCATAATATAGTGGATATATTTTTCTGTCAAAATGTTAATACTGAAATGAAAGAACAATTTTTTATTGTATGGAAAACTGGGATAAACATTCATTTACATATGACATTATACTGGAACAATGATTTTTGGCTCAAACATATTACATAACCACATCGTAACGAATTATAAATGAATTCTCTGAATTTGGGCATAAAGAAAAAGTAGAATGGAGCATTGAAGCTTCCACGGCTAAGCTTCTCAACATCTCCTCCTTGGCAACATATTATTTCTCCAGAGTCAAAAGAAAAACGTACATAGTTTCTTATAAAATAAGCAATACAATTTGATGAACGCACAATATAATATAATATATAAATAATAAATAGTTAAATCAAACATTTATTAACTGTTCATGATTCTCTAATAAAATAGGTGTATCTAAATTCAAATTTTAGATGAACGAACAAGCGGCGCCTGAGTATGCAAATTTTTTATATTAATGATAAAATAAACAAGTCTGGTACTTTCCTACTAGTCTTCTTCTCCTGTTGGGAGAAACAACAATGAAAAGGTATTTGATACAAGCAGAGAGAGAGAGAGAGCTTACAGTCTTTTTATGTTCTTCAGTGGAGAGATGACTGGTGAAATTTGTAACGTTTAGTCCAGTAAATTTGCATGCTCTGCAATAAAACGAACTGCATTTCCCAAGAACATAACTTGTGGTTGTGTCCTGAGACTCTGCCGCCTCCAGTAGGGTATTCCAGCGCAAGTCTGCAGTATGGTGCAGACGCGACATAGACCCACCATATAAAGATAAAGATGCCCGAACAAGGTTGTATCCCCTATCAATTTGTTGGTTCCGCCCAAGAGGTAAAGCCAAACTTATCGGATATGAGCATTATAGTAGCTGGTGGTGGATTATTTCTTTTGAATTCCATCAAATCACTAAATATGAGTGTGCATACACAATCTGTGAAAGCAAGCAAGCAAGGACAAGTTTGAAGAATCCAAAAATTAATTATTCCAGAGGATAGGATTAAATTAACTAACCGGTGATGGCGTGTTGAGCAAGGATTCCAGTGGAAGAGAGACTTTGCAGCAAGTGATGAGATGCTTCCTTCAGGTTTCCCAGGGCAGTGATGGTTACAGGGCCATAGTATCCCAAATCCTTCAACGCCCCTTCTATAATCGGACGGACACGACCAGCATCATAGCCATCTGGAACCGGACAGGTGTCCATGTCCCACCACACCCCCGTTTTAGAATTCGCATACTCAGGCGCCGGCTACATCACCCTCACCTTCTTTACCTAGCTTAGGGTTCCTTTCGAATTTGAAAAATATACGTATATATACACCAACTTATGGGTCTATCTAATGGGCCTATAAAAGGGTCTATTGATTTGAGGCCGACGTCACATAATAAGAAACAGATAATTGCCGAACCGAACCGAAATCAATCTGTTATCTGGCTTAATCCAAACCGGTTCATTAGAATCCAATCGGGTCGGGCTTACATACAAGGACCCGGTTTTCAGTTAGAGCCGTCTTCCACCGGAGCAAAGAGAAACTACACCGAGTCATGACGCCGCCATCTTCCATCGGGAAAAGACATTCTCTGCGGAGAAGCGGTGAGAAGCTCCCGGAAAGAGCAATCTTCGCCGCCGTGAAAGGGCAATCATGTCCGATATGTCTGGAAAACCTAACTCACCGACGCGCCGCCGTGATCGCGGCGTGCGGACATGGATACTGCCTAGCTTGCATCCGTAAATGGAGCGACGTCAAGAGAAACTGCCCTCTCTGCAACACTCGTTTCGACTCCTGGTTCATCGTTACCGATCTGGCTTCTAGAAGATTCCGCAAGGAGCACTTACCGCTTCTCCGTGATCGCGAGACATTAACTTATAATCCTTCCGATCGCCGGAGGTTAGTGTTCTCTCTGTGTGATCATCTCAAGGTTTGCATCTTTTTGATTTTTTTTTTTTTGTTTATTAGGATGATTCATAGGTCAATGGATGTGTTGGAGAACTCTAGGTCGAGAAGGTCAAGGCCATTGCCGTGGAGGAGATCTTTTGGACGGCCAGGTTCAGCTCCTGATCATGTAATCTTGGAGAGGAAGCTTCGATGGCGAGCTAGGTTGGTTTGATATTGCTTCTCTCGTCAATAGTGTTCAGTTTGTTTTCAAGTTTCTAACTAGTGTTCTGCTCTAATGCAGCATATACGATAGAAAATTACGAGCTGTTCGCTTACATTCGAGGTCAAGCTTACAACTGGTTAGTATGTTCCATGTTTTGTAATTTATTAAGATGAGTTTCTTGTAGTATAGGAGTTTGCACTCTTGGTTTGCTGGTTTATTGGATATGTATCCACACTTTGGAATGTATGATAATTGTTTGCAGGTGAATGATCACACTAAGGCAAGGATTGTTGAAAGAATCGAACCGTGGATGAGAAGAGAGCTTCAGGCAGTCCTTGGAGATCCTGACCCATCAATCATTGTTCATTTTGCATCGACCCTTTTCATTAAAAGGCTTGAGAGAGAGAATAATCGACAATCAGGGCATGGAGGAGGGATAGTAATGGAAGACGAAGTCTCCTCTATTGGAATATTCTTGGGTGATAAGGAGGATATATTTTGGCATGAACTGAGGTAAGGATCAAGTCATTACGGATTGAGTTACACATAGGCTAAATACTATAGTAGAGCAAGTATAACCGGCGTTTGATTATAGAACTGATACCTGTTTGGTTTGTATTTTCTTGACGACCATTTCTGATTAGAAAGATGTACATATTTTTCAGATGTTTCGCTGAGAGTAGCCTCACGATGGAAACATATGATGCAGTAGTTGAATACAATGAGGTGGAGTAATAATGGCTTTAGGTGTGGTTTACTTTTAAAGTTGGTGCGTCTCTTCTTAGCTGTTGGGTGGATTCTCAAATAGATGACTGACACTTAGTCGAAAGATAACTGTAGTTAAATGTATGTCTCTTCTCTGGCTATGCCAACTTCCTCACCTCATCAATGTCTCTTAGCTTTGGAGGACCACCTCCTTGTTCAACTACATTAACTAAAAGGTAACTATTTTGAGTCGTTTCATCAACAATTGTTTATACTAATGATGTCATTGTATCATTCAGATATGGTATAGTGCGTTGTGTGTCTTTGTTTAGAACTATAACGCATGTATGTTACAGCCCATGTCCCGTGGGAAGAAGCGTTTCAACAATTCATTGTAGGAAAAGGAAGCTTCTTTGAAATAGAAGAAAACGGATATATTCCATTTAAGTTTTTATTTAAACACTTACCTTATAGGCTATGACTAGAGATTACACGGTGAGTAAATAACAAAAACGTATATAAAAAATAAGAAGATTAAGGTATTCATAGTGAGACACAAAAATAAATAAAAACGTCTAAGGGTTGGTAAGCGGCAAATCCAGCTGCCAATGCCTATTTGACTTCCTCATGAGATCATGGTGAGCTCGTCTTCTTCTTCTTCTTCCTTCTCTCTCTTTAAAGCTCTCTCAATCATGAACATGAAGATCTCCATCTCAACATTCCATTCTTCCTCATGAATACTTCTACATCAGGTTTCTTTCTCAACACGATCACCACTTTGCTGTTTGGTTTCATTTATCGAATGATCAGTGGTTTGGTTATGTGTTGGAACTTGACTTTCTTTATTAGCAGTTGTCTTCTTCGTTAGATCATCTTTCATTGTGTTGGTTTGTGTGTCTTTTATTACAGTGAGGCGATTGGTTTCCTCAAAGACAATGAAATGTTTCCACTTCAGCAAAGACAAATCTCAAGATGAAGTCAAGACGAGAAAGTGTGATTCAGTACAATCTTCTTCTTCCACTTCCATTGCCAGAGGAGGATCAGGGTCTGAGTTTAACTCACAAACAAGTACCACTACTAACACCTCCATCACCTCTTCCTTACACGTCCTCTCTGAGACACACAGTAACAACCTCAAAGTCTTTCCCCTCGATGACCTCAAAACCGCGACCAACAACTTCAGCAGGTCCTTAATGATCGGTGAAGGTGGCTTCGGTGGTGTGTTCCGCGGCGTGATTCAAAGCCCTGAAGATTCTCGTAAAAAGATCGAAATCGCGGTTAAACAACTCAGCAGAAGAGGCTTACAAGGGCATAAAGAATGGGTGACAGAGGTTAACGTGCTGGGAGTAGTGGAGCATCCGAATCTTGTGAAGCTGATCGGGTACTGCGCTGAAGATGATGAGAGAGGGATCCAACGGCTACTAGTTTACGAATACGTACCAAACAGAAGTGTTCAAGACCATTTATCTAATCGTTTTATACTCACTCCTCTCCCTTGGTCCACCAGAATGAAGATTGCTCAAGACACTGCTCGTGGACTCGCTTATCTTCATCACGGCTTGGAGTTTCAGGTCTCTTTCTCCATACACCATGATCACACATGTCTTTGTTTTTTTATAAGTTCTATTCATCTTGTAATGCAGATCATCTTTAGAGATTTCAAATCTTCAAACATTCTTCTTGATGAGAATTGGAATGCAAAGCTATCTGACTTTGGATTGGCTCGGATGGGCCCTTCTGATGGAATTGGTCATGTCTCAACCGCGGTAAGGAAACCTGACCTCTTCTGTTTGGATTCTTATGTTGTTACTATGTTATACAAAGTATATGATTGTTCAAATGAAAACCACCATCAGGTTGTAGGAACCATTGGTTATGCAGCTCCTGAATACATCCAAACGGGACACCTCACGGCCAAGAGCGACGTGTGGAGCTACGGAATCTTCCTGTACGAGCTCATCACAGGGAGAAGACCGTTCGACAGAAACAGGCCAAGAAACGAGCAGAACATCTTGGACTGGATCAGACCACACTTGGCTGATATCAAGAAGTTCAAGATGATCATCGACCCAAGGCTTGAAGGAAACTACTACCTCAAATCTGCTTTGAAGCTAGCTGCAGTTGCGAACCGGTGTTTGATGGTGAAGGCCAAGTCTAGGCCAACGATGAGTGAGGTTTCAGAGATGTTGGAGAGGATAGTGGAGACTTCGGAGGAGGTTTGTAATGATGTGCCGTTGATGAAGAGCTTGACGCCAAAAGATGCGTTTGAGGCGTCAAGGAGAGAGAGGGTTAAGAGAAGATTTGTTGAAGTTTTAATTGGGGTTAATGGCTGTCCTAATCTGCCTACTTGGTCTCCTAAACTTGTTACTTCTCTTTGATCCTTGAGAGAGAATAAACAAACAACTAAAGAGTTTGTGTTATGCCAAATATTATTACTGCCATTATAACCTTTTTCATTAGAGATGCTTTTGTAACTGAACTCAAGATCTAGATAAAAAAACTGAATTTGTATCAGAAACCAGCTGTAAAACTACTCAAGACAGATTTGGTAAAGCAATTTTAAGGTATCAGATGTTATCTGAACCCAAATAAATACTTAAAACTCAAAAATCTCAAAATTTAAAGTTAAAAAGAATCAATCTACATATACGAATTAGTATTTAAAATAAGTTTTCCAAATCTAAATAAGTAATTCAAATACTTAGATTTATGTCTATTTTGATTGTATCATCAAAATAATCTAATTCAAAGTATTATAAATAAGTTTCAATATCAAAAAATATTTAAAACAATGTATAAAATATATTAGAAATCCCTTATATATTAATTGAGAAACATTTTTTAAAACTAACCTTAAATGTGTAATATATTCACAAAAATGTCATTTTTGATTAGGTGTCATCACCATAGACTCTCTCACAACACTTAACTAACAAGACATCTATTACTAGACTATTTACAAAGAATGCCACTGGTCATATCAATTATTAATAATAATCATACGTATGCTCCCTATGATATAACGATTATGTAGCATTTTAATTATGATTTTAGTCATATGTGTGTCCAAGACTTAACAATACGTCTATTTTTGAATAATAAACCATGATTCATCGATGTGCATAAGACTCCATTTTACTCAATGCTTGGAAAGTTATCTGCAGAACACATTCCATCATATATGTTCATGAGTTTATTCATACGTTAAGAGATGTATTGTTCTTTGAATTTTATTTTAAAATTCTGGAATTCTAAGAGCCCATATGAACATTACAATCGGCAAAACTCATTCATTCATGTAGCATTTTAATTACATACATTTTAAGGTTGTGTATGAATGGTGTCTGCAAACGAGAAGTGTTGAGGTATCTGCAAAACTCATTCAATCATGTAGCATTTTAAGGTTGTGTCTGTATTGTGTCTTTAGCAAATTAGCATTTTTAGTTACTGTTTAAATATGAATTGTGAAAACAATAAGAGGAGTTATTTTACCCTATATGTTCTTAGTATCTGTAATTCTAAGAACACAAATTTCAGTATAAGTTGGAATGCTTATGATATGGCTTGAACACAACGATTTAGAAATGAATACGGTTCACCTTTTTTAATGAACCGATCAAAAAAATCCTGGTTAGTATGAATTTTAAATCGACCATAATCAATATTTAAATCTGAGGTATTATTTAAGAAACGTGATTTGCAAAGAAAATTTGAGATCATTTTATAATAAAAGGAAACTTCTAATAAATTTGATATATATATATATATATATATATATATATTTACTTAAGATGATGGTAATGTTTAACTATTACGTGTTTCCTAAATTATATCTTACCTTCGTTAAGATGTATATTTCTATAAAATACCTTAATTCTTGCTCAATAATTTATTTCGCAATTAATTTTGTACACTTTGGTAATACTAATATACCGCTTACCATGTTTATGTAGGGTGGCGTGAATTTAGGATGAAAAAATTCGGAAAAATGAGAATGGGGAATATTAGTAAATTTAAATAAGCCAAGAAGGTAAAAGAATATATCATAAATAAAAATATTCAAGAATTAATCATGAGTTTTGTCTCCTCAACCTCTTTATTTCATGGTTATTGTCTTTTTGTTATTACTCTTTTTTTGTAAAATGTTATTACTCTCATTACCACTAAATTTTATATACTACAATTACTTATATAGGTTAATTAAAATCAAGTGCGTTGACTAATATAAATTATATTGAATACTAATCTATATGTTTCACAAAGATAAATTTTAAATACTTCAACTACTTACAAGTAATAAATATATTTTTTGTAAATTTTATTTTTAATCAATAATAGTTTAATACATTTTTTTGAAGTTTAAAATATTTTCATAAATTATACAAAAAGAATTTATTTTTTGTGAAACAAATTTTCTTATAAAACATCTATTTTAATAAAACGAAAAAATATTATTCATCCCGTGCAAGGCACGGATCTCTACCTAGTTTAAATATTATTAATCGAACTTGATCCAAACATATAACATCCGACTGAAAGTTAAGTTAAATCCAAAAATCCAAAAAATCCGATCAAAAATGGAACAGCTAAGCTTAAAAATGGTAGTGGTTAGGGTTTCATTACAATAACACTTTCATTAGGACAAGCTTTAAATTTAAGGTTTAAAGTGGTTTCAGTTGAACAAAAAAAAAAGGTTTAAGTGGTTTCACATTCTACAAGTCGCCAAAGCAATCTTTCTTCCGCGATGCT
>CAJHQP010006146.1:0-40368 GCA_905132765.1 Moricandia arvensis | reverse complement strand
CGTCCTCAGTTAAAAGACAGTATGCAACATTGCAGCTCATATCATAATCTTTGTGCCAGGCTGGTGTAGTCCTTACACGCTTGCTTTACCAAGTTCTTCTTCAGACTCAGCAAGTTCTTCTTCCTCGTGTTCTGGTGTTGCTTCAGAAGAATTCTCTTTTTCCACCAGTACTGCTACGATCTCTGGACCTTTCTTTTGAACTGCTATTTTCTTCTTCGATCTTTTTATCTTCTGTGAAGATAACATCCCTGCTGATTATAACCTTGTGGGCAGTGGGATCCCACAGGCGATACCCCTTCACTCCATCAGCATATCCCAAGAACAAGCACCTTCTAGATTTTGGATCGTAGTTTTGTAGTTTCTTGGGTATTGTACATCACGTACACTGGGCTCCCAAATATATGGAGGTCTGAATAATCTACTGGGCTTTCCCTGTCCACATCTCCACTCGGTGTCTTCAACTCAATCTGCCAGTTGATGGCGACCGATTTATCACATAACAGGCGGTGTTGACTGCTTCTGCCCAAAACTTCTTCTCTAAGCTTGCAGCTCCCAACATTGCTCTTGTTCTTTCTAACAGAGTCCTGTTCATCCGCTCTGCCACTCCATTTTGTTGAGGAGTGTATGATGTAGTGAACTGGCTTTTGATGCCCTCTGCTTTACAGAATTTGATAAATGCATCACTAGTGTATTCACCTCCATTATCTGACCTCAAACATTTGATCTTCTTCTCAGATTCGAGTTCCACCCGTGCTTTGAAAACTTTGAAGACTGAAAACACATCGCTTTACTCTTGATAGGATACACCCAACATCTCCTAGAGTAGTCATCGATGAAGGACACAAAGTACTTCGCTCCTCCTAGTGATGTAACTGGAGCTTGCCACACGTCAGAGTGAACCAATTCTAGAACCTCTTTACTTCTAGAATTCGATGTGCTAAACTTCAACCGATGCTGCTTGCTTGTAATACAATGCTCACAAAAGGATAATGATACCTTTGTGAGACCTGGAAGTAACTTCTTCTCTGCAAGAATTTTCATGCCTTGTTCAGCACATATGCCCAAGTTTCTGATGCCACACCGTTGTAGCCTTCTCACTGGAACAGCTTAAAGCAACAGATGCTTCTGATTCTGACAGAGTTTCTCCTTTTAACATGTATAACTTCGCAGCTATCTTCTCTCCTTTCATAAGCACAAGTGATCCTCTAATTACTTTTAGAGTTCCATTCTCGACTTCAACTTTGCAACCGAGTTCATCGAGTTGCCCCATAGATAAAAAATTCTTCTTCAGCCCTTCCACGTGCCGCACCTCATGAATAGTACGAATTGTACCATCATACATCTTCATCTGAATGGATCCAGTGCCAATAATCTTAAGCTCATGATCATTGCAACTGTACACAGATCCTCCACAGATAGGTTCATATTGATGGAACCAATCTCTTCTAGAGGTCATGTGATATGTAGCTCCTGAGTCGAACAACCATATATCAGCGAACCTTCTCCTATTTTCGCTTGAAATTGCTGCTTCACAACACAAGGCTACTCCATTATCTGAAGTGTTGCAACATTTCCTTGAGGGTTGAAATTCTTTAATTCCCAACAATCCTTCTTCAAGTGACCCTTCTTGCCACAGTGGTAGCATTTATAGATCTTCTTAACTTCTTGACTTTGATCTACCATGTTTGTGACTCCCACTTGAGCCATGCTCCATTGATCTTCCTCTCATCACCGTCAATGCCTCCACTTGTGGAGTTTCTCGTCTGTCTTCCTTACTTTTGCGCCGACTTTCTTCTTCCAGAACCGCAGCTGCAACATCGTCAAAGACTAGACTGTCGGTGGAGTCATTATTTGTTAAGTTGATGATGAGTTTGATCATATGAATCTGGTAGACTTTGAAGTAGAAGCTCAGCACGCTCCTGTGATTCTACTTTATAGCTCAACCAAGTGAGTTGAGAAAATAAAGTATTCAAGGTGTTGATGTGCTCCGTCACTGAAGTAGATTCCGCCATCCGTAGAGTATAAAGCTTCCTCTTAAGGAAAATTTTGTTGTGCAGTGACTTGGCCTCGTACAATTTTGCAAGGTGATCCCATATCTCCTTTGCAGTCTTTTTCTCCTCAATGCTTGACAACACTCCATCTACAAGTGCAAGGTGAAGATTTGCAATAGCATTCCCGTCCATCTCGTTCCACTTATCATCATCCGTGTATGTAGCCGGCCTTTCACTAATGGCCGCTAAGCAGCTATCTTTCCTCAAAATAGCCTTCATCTTCAACTTCCACAGCGCAAAATTGCTGCCGTTGAATTTTTCGATCTCAAATTTGCCGCCATTGCTTCTTCCAGAACCTATGCTCTGATACCACTTGTTGTAGAAATCGGACTGGATAGAGCAGGGTCGCAGCTAATAATTTGAGAAATAGTGCAATAAATGGAACACCAAATTTAACGTGGAAAACCCCAAAGGGGAAAAACCACGGACAAGGTAGAAGAATTTATTCCGAGGAAAATAATAGGAGTTAACAACCTCTCTATTATAACGGAGAAAAACTGATAAATAATTCTCTCGTTATAACAGGAGAAAAATATCCAAACTCTCTAAATAATTTTCTCTCAACCCGATCCCAAATACCCGTGAAAAGAAAAAGAAAAAAATACAAAAGAAAAAAAAACTTTTTTTTTCTCTCTCTTTTTCTTACGCCTTCTTCTTCTTCTTCTTCACTCTCTCTGATTTTGGGATTTTGGGATACCTCTTGCTTCTCACCTCATAGAGGTATTTATAGAAGCTCATGGGTTTGGTAGTTGCCTACAAGAGTTGACAAAGCTCATCTTCATTTACGGCCACCGTCCACACCATCCACGCCATCCACTGTTCATGCCGGCCACCATGAGAAGCACGTGTTTTAACAAAAGTTACATGTTCCATCTGACTTTTGACACTGCGTGTTGTCCGTCCTCGTATTTTGCATTCGTGAAACATAGATAACTTCCAAATGTGTGAGGCCCTCTTTTAGTATACATATGTTTTTCAAATATATTGCAAAAACACGTCATTTTTTTGTTCCAAAATCATTTTCATCTGTTAAAAACAATATGTCGCAAAGATTACTTGAGACTGGCGTAAGTTTTATTGCCCAAATAAATACTTCTATTTTGAATGTAGAAGGGAAAGGGCCACACGCGTGTTCTTTCCTCCCATGAGTCCTTCAAACCCCTCCAATGTACTAAACCATCTTTGTCTTGAATTTTTTTTTCTCTTTTTATGAACCTTCAGTAAAATACCATTGACCCTGTCTTTTGAAATAGAAAATATTGGTTAAATAAATGTAATTATTAAAAACATGAAATACATTTTAATTATACTTTTAATTTGTTTAGAAAAAAATGACAATCTTTAAACATGGAGAAAGTACTATTTGTCCAATAAACTAAAACAAACAAGTCGGCCAAATCAACCTAGGATTAGACAAGTTATACGGATCCAAAAATATTGAACCTAATCCGACATAAAAATGACATTGAACATGAATAAAATTTGGTAAATACATGAACAAATTCCAAAAATTTAATATCTAAAAACCAGATCCGAACCCGATCTGAACCAAGATGTTTTGGGTTTCCGAAAATATTCTAATCATAATATATAGTTAAATATACTACATATTTTTCAATATACATGATATTTTAAGTGATTTTTTCGTGTTTCATAATAAAAGATATTTTCACAGATATAGGTAACTTATAGCCAATTAAATTTCTTGTATTTACATTTATAACTAAATAAATTAAACTCTTTTCTAATGTTACATTTTAAAAGGTAGATTTCCAAATATATGTGTATTGATGTAAAACATCATCTAATATGAAAAAAATGAGTATTAAATTATTCTTATATCTATTATTCAAAAAATCCAAAAAATCCGACAATACTCAAAATTATCTAAAGTACCTGAAAATATCTCTAAAAATTATTCAAAACAGTCACAAATAAATATAAGAAAATATCTAAAATACTTTAAAACAGCAATATCCTAAATAATTAAGTCATATTCAACCAAATCAATTTTCATATTAATTTTAAGTATTTGATCAAACATTATTCAAATATATATTTTTTATATTATTTGAATATTTTGATTCAAACACACTTTATGGAACACAATATGACCACATATAATTTAAAAAAAAAACAGAAAAAAAAACACAACATGACAAACTCATTGCAACAAAACCCTCCATAAATCTAACCCTCTAAACCCACACTTCTTACATTCACCGTAAACAAATAGAGTAAAGGGTAACAAAGGATGATCGTGAATTGACGATACCTCTTGTTTTTCCATTTCGGATATTTCGATTTTCAAAAGCTAAAAAGCTCTTCTCTTATTGTTGTGTCAAAGTTTTTTCTTTTTCTGATTATGTTTTTGTTAATGAGTTCTGCTCTCAAAAGTAAACAAGGCCACAGCACAGGAAATGATTCTTTTGCCGTTGAGATTCCATGATACACGATTTGAGATCTCACGAGGGCAATAAAAAATAATAGATTGTTGGAACATTTTAATAACATTGCCAATGTTTCTTAGACCGAGACTCTTAATTAATCAATCAATGATTGTGAAAGCAGCTCATCTGAAGTTGTATTATATGTCTAATAAACCAAAATTAGAAGCAGGATCTGCTCCTGGACTTGCAGATTTTTGTCTTATGCAGGCAGATTACAATTGATAAACTCGGTTTTATGAGTATAGAAAACTTTTGGACAGCAGTGTTTCGTCTTCCAAGTGCTTGCGTAAAAGAGGTGGAGCTAATCTGTGCTGCATTCCTTTGGACTGGTCCAATACTTAAAACTTCGAGTGCTAAAGTGGCGTGGAGAGATGTTTGTAGTATGAGGAGTGAAGGCGGTTTGAGTATATGAGATATGAAAGAAGAGAACAAGGTGTATGGGCTTAAACTAATATGGAGAATGCTAACGGGTGAATCATTGTGGGGTAAATGGATAAAAGCTAACCTGCTTAAAGGAAAAAAAATTAGGAACTAAACCCGAGAATGCAGAATGGGTTTTGGATGTGGCATAAAATGTTGAAAATGAGTAGACACTATTTGTGATCTCTGCAATAACGCTACTGAAACGAGAAGTCACATGTTCTTTGAGTGTGGATATTCTTCTCAGTTATGGGAGCACATTGCTGGAGAGATATTGAGAACTTCTTACACCAACGTTTGGTCTGAGATATTGTTAATTATTTGGGATGAGAAAAAGGAGAAGATGAGGCAGATTCTGCATTTGGTATGCATTTCAGTCAGTACTGTATGCAGTTTAGAGAGAAGGAACAAGATAATGCATGGTGAGAAGCTGATGCATCTGCCAGCAATCAAAAAGAAGGTAGATAAAGGAATAAGAAACAAGATCACTTTGATGAGAAGAGATCAGATTAAGGGAATGGAGAAGCTTATGCAATTTTGGTTTCTTACTAGAATGTAAATTGAGGTCTGATATGTAAGAAGGGGTGGGAAGTAGTCTATTGTGTTTTCTTATAGAAACAAAGGAAGCACTTGCTGTATACATGCTTTTTTGAATCAATTTAACATTAATTCAAAAAAGAAGAAATAAACTAAACCAAACCAAGCCGACCAAATCAAACATTACATGTTCCAGCTAACTCTTGAATCACTGAGGAAAATAATGTTAAGAAAGAGAGATTAATAAATATTCTTACATGATTATTAACAAACATAAAAAACCATATGTATGTAATGCAATGTTTTTATACCCGACCCAGACATTGAACCGGACAACTTACCAGGTCACTGGGTTACATGGTCGACCGCGGACGTACCGCGAATTAATAATTAAACAATTTTAATATATAATTATATATTAGCTATTAAAATTATAAGAAAGAATGTTAAGAAAGAGAGATTAATAAATATTCTTACATGATTATTAACAAACATAAAAAACCATATGTATGTAATGCAATGTTTGTATACCCGACCCAGACATTGAACCGGACAACTTACCAGGTCACTGGGTTACATGGTCGACCGCAGACGTACCGCGGATTAATAATTAAACAATTTTAATATATAATTATATATTAGCTATTAAAATTATAAGAAAATTATATATATCATAAAAGAAATATATAAAAGTACTTAAATTTTGTTGTGTTTATTTTAATTTCATTTTACATGAAAATATTAAAATAATATAATAGAAAATAGAGTAATACTTTAAAATTCATAAATTCATATAACAGGAAATAGGGTAATACATTAAAAAAATAATTTATTGGTTTAGCCGATGGTTCAACCAGTTGCCGAGTTGTCGGGTTTAAGGGTTTTTAGCGAGTTTTATCGGGTTTTTAAATAACGAATATTTGGTAAAATCCAAACCGGATTACTTACCGGATCACCGGATTTGGCGGTCCGACCATGGGTCCGGGTCGGGCGTGAAAATGAAATTGGCCTCATATCAAATGGTAACGACTTATTATGTGAGAAAGTTGTTAAAGAGTGAGGTCTTGGGTTCGAGGAACATCAAGCACACCAACAACCTACATGGGGAGTCAGTGAGGGCTCACATGTGAGAGACTGGGGTCGGTGCTCTGCAGAGCCAGCCTAGGTCCCACGGGGCTTGTTACAATAAAAATGCAGCTCAATTGGTGAGGTTGTTGGGGTTGTTAAAAGGTGAGGTTTTGGGTTCGAGGAACGGTAAGCGCATCAACAACCTACAATGGGAGTCAATGAGGGCTCACATGCGAGTGGTTGGAGTCGGTGCACTGTAGGGTTGTGAGTTTGGATCCGCGGGATGGGTTGTCAGCGTGATCTTCTGTCCTATTTGGTTTTACATATATTTTCATGATTGTGTACTGTTTTGTACCCAAATTGCCTTAACATGCTCCTTTTGTTTCCCCGGTCACTTGAATGGGATAGTGGCAAGACTCATTACTATCAGTGTCATGATGCTTTGGACGGAAGTTACACATTCAAGGTTCATTTCACTACTCTTCAACTACTATCTTTGTTGTTAATGCATTTCTTTTGCAAGTTGATTCACATGTCTATTACACATCACATAGTATCTTGGTGGAACAATAAAATTCTTGACATTAACTCGATCTCCTGGTACTTATACAGACATTTTGTTCACAGGGCCCTCTTCTTGAACCCACTGGAACACACCTGCACAAGGTCTTGGGTGATGATAATGTTTTTGACGGTCAAATTTGCAGATGTCCCTAAAAACACCCGTTATTCTACTTACATGGCAAGGTACTTCAGTTTCTTCTCTAAGTTTCTACTTTTTTATCTTTGAGATTTTGTAGAGATTCTTTCCTTTTTGATTTGAGTCACTGTGTGGTTTTGTTGATGCTTCAGGTTTTCTTTGATTTTGTCAAAGACTAAGAAGCTTGAAGTTGACATGACTGAGATCACCTTCGATAAAATTGATGATATACACTGCCATGTTCAAATATTTCTGAGGGGAAATACATCAGAAGTGACTGATATTCAACTATTTCTTCTATCTCCATGACAATTTGCATTTCTTGCTTATCTCACTCTTGTGTTACTGTTGTAATTCTAACTTTGGTTTGTTTCTCTTTCTCTAACTCTGTTTTTCTCTCTGTTTATGCTTGTGTCAGAGTATTTTACCAAACAACTTTTCCATTCATTCTTCCTTACTTCTTACAAACCATTGCACTTAGTCTTTATACTAGACTTTTACTCACTATAATCATGTTTCCTTGTTCACTTACACCTTATCCATACCTCTAGTCTCTAGACCACATCAACTTATTAGTCTTATGATATATCTCAGTATAGAAAAGGATACCAAAGATCTTTATTTGTTTATAAACTCTCCTGGTGGATGGGTAATATCTGGAATGGCTATTTATGATACTATGCAATTTTGTGCGACCCGATGTACAGACAATATGCATGGGATTGGCCGTTTCAATAGCATCCTTTATCCTAGTCGGAAGAGAAATTACCTAACGTATAGCATTCTCTCATGCTTGGCGCCAATGAGTTTTTTTATTTAAAAAAAAAATACTATGCCTTCGCCCTCGGAAATATGAATTAGTTAAGTAATAATAGCATGGCACTTCGAATTCGATATGAAATTTTTTAACAACTCCTTTCCAACTCTCTTATCAACTCACTAATCATATTTGAACTTAGTTAACTTACTAACCAACTAACTATTAACTTTTTTTTTTTTGTTGCTAAAATTTGGTGCAGATAAATTAAATGTGGCAAGAGTTTGTTACATCAAATACTCTAGTTAAATAATAAACCCCAAGATAGGAATCAAAACAGTGAGAACCGTTGTTACTTATACGAGCTTGGTGGGAGGCCCAATAATCTGAATAGTCATTAGGCCCAATGACTTAGAAACGTGGGAGGCCGAGGGTCGAGGAGAGCTGGAGGATCCAGAGTTTGTTGTCACAGCTTGAAGACACAAGATAGATACACCGTTCAGTTTATGGATAACCATAGTTGCATGGCCTGACTGGAGAAGACTCTGTTGTCCTCACGGAAGGACGAGATCCGGTTCTTCACAGTTGCGTTAATTGAAGATTGAAGAGTAGTAGAGGGCTTGAAGATATTGCGGTGAAGCCTATTGTTCCGCTCTCTCCATAGCTCATAAATTGAAGCTTGCCATGCCAAGATTGTGATATAACGGAGGGTGGAGTCTCCTGACAGATCAATAACAGCTTGAAGAGAATCATACCATGATCTTGATTGCAGAGATAAGTTAAGCTTTCTTGCCAAAGAGCCCCAAACAGCATAGGAATACTCACAACAGAAGAACAAATGATCACGAGACTCTTGATTCGTATTACAGAGAAGGCAGCCGGTGTCAGTTTGGAGACCCCAAGCTAATAATCTGTCCCTTGTTGGACACCGATCCAAGACAAACAACCAAGTAAGTGTTTTGAATTTTGGAACTCCTCTTTTCAGCCAAACCACATACCTCCAATCCACCGAAGCGTTGGGTTCCCTAATTAGGTTGTAAATTTGACTTGCAGAGAATTTCTGGTTTATAATAGATGGTGATGCCAAAGTAGTCCAAATGAAGGTGTCTTCATGGTCAGAGAGAGAGATTGTTGTGAGAAATGTCAAGATCTCTTCCATCTTGTTGGACCTTGCTGGAGCTACTGCCCATGACTCATTACGCCATAAGGAGCCAAGAGAGGCTGAAAGTGGAATGCCTGTGGAACGAGGACCAGAGCTGCCTACGTAGGTGATCAGCGGACCAAATGGTGACCACGGAGAAGTCCAAAATCTGCAGTTATTGCCATTTCCGGGTAAGATTTTTATCCATTGCACTGCCAAATGCCTTAGTCTTAGGATTTTCTTAAAAATCCAGGTGTGAGATTGCTTCTCTTTTAGTAGCCAGAAATCTGAATCTTTGATAACATTTTGGTGAATCCATGCTACCCAAACAGATTCGGTTTGAAAGAACAACATCCAAAGTAGTTTTAGAGAGCAAGTCTTATTCCATATAGCCAAGTTTTTTAGGCCTAAGCCACCTTCTTCCTTAGGCAAACAAACCTTTTCCCACGCCACTCTTGCTGCGTACCTCCCTTCAGCTGATCCTTTCCATAGAAAGGCAGCACACATTGAATTGATCTTTTTGATACATCCAGAGGGTAAGATAAAAGCTGCACACCAAAAGTTTAGAATTCCAGAAATCACAGAGCTTAATAGTTGAAGTCTACCAGCAAAAGAGAGATATTTTGAAGTCCATGAGTTAATCTTAGACTTAATCTTCTGTAGAAGGGGCTCACAGTTTAGCAGTGATAGTTTCTTCGTGTTGAGAGGTAGCCCTAGATACCTCATTGGGAGTGAACCCTGAGGGATTCCTGAAAATGAGCTAATTAACTCGATTTCGGTTGGTGAGAGGGCAGCTGGGAAGAAACAAGACTTCTGTGGACTTATTGCAAGACCAGATATGTATTGAACATCTGAGAGAACCCGAATAATTCCTTGTACAGAAGCAGGAGAACCATCAGAGAAAATCAGGAGATCATCTGCAAAGCATAAATGAGTAAGAGTTGAGTCTTTGCATCTTGGGTGATAGCTTATAGTACCATCTAGAGCAGCTTTGTTTAGCATATGGGATAACACATTCATGGCCAAACCAAACAAATAAGGGCTTAAAGGGTCTCCCTGCCTAATCCCACGAGTCCCTCTGAAATAACCATGGAGAGATCCATTGATTCCCACTGAGAAGGCAGTTGTGCTCAAGCATTCCTTTACCCAGTTTATGTAGATTGTAGGGAAATTAAGTGATTCTAGGCAAGATAGAATGAAGTCCCATTTCAAAGAATCAAAGGCTTTTGCAATGTCGACCTTTATTGTTAATCTTTTGTGTCCCTTATTCTTGTGATCTCCAGTTACTATCTCAGAAGCCAGCAAACAATTTTCAAGCAACTGCCTTCCTTTGATAAATGCTGACTGATTCGGGAGAATGATGCTCGACAACAGGGGTTTCAGTTTAGCCACTAATAATTTCGAGATCACCTTGTAGATAGTGTTGCAGCAGGATATAGGACGGTAGTCTTTGATCTCTGTAGCACCAGGAAATTTAGGAAGTAAGGTGAGGATAGTTGAGTTTGTAGCAGTAGGCATATCCGGAAGTTTGAAAAACTTGATAATAGATGTTATGACCTCTGCCCCAACAGTGTTCCAAGTAGCACTATAGAATCGAGATGTCAATCCATCTGGTCCAGGGCTTTTATTTGGATTGAGTTTAAACATGGTTCTCATAATCTGATCTGGAGAAGGGATTTTACACAATGAGAGTTTGAGCTCTTCAGTGCAATCAAAGACCGTGAAATGCCGGACAAAACTCAACAGATTAGGAGTGACCAGTGCTAAAGGTGGGCCCAAAATTGATTTGAAGTGATTTACTGCGAGGATCCCCACTGATTCAGGGGTTGAAGCAATTACACCATTTGCATCCATTAGAGAGTGGATTCCATTGTAGAAGTTTCTTGCAGTAGCAACTTTATGGAAAAACCCTGAATTTTGGTCTCCTAGTTTTAACCATTTCACCCTTGACTTCTGATGAAAGAATGATTCCTCAATCGTTTTTAAGAAAGCTAATTTGTCTCTGCAGGTCCTTTCAGCCAAAAAAGCAGACTCAGAAGGATCCATGAGGGAATTAACTTGGAGATTCTCCAGCCGCAGAGCAGCCTCGTTGACCCTTTTTTGAATATCTGAGAAATTGTCCTTATTCAGTGATCTGAGGTAATGTCTCAAACGTTTCTGTTTCTTGCTGAGAGAGGATAGGGACCAAGATTCTGGCGAAGTGATGTCCCAGCCTGCAGTAATAGTTGTTTGGAAATCCGGATGGGTAACCAAGTAGTTGAAGAACTTGAAAGCTTTTGAACCCGCAATGGGCATAGTACAATGGAGCTTGACCAGACCAGGTGAATGGTCTGAGAAATTCGGTGCTGAGAAAGAAGCTTGGCATAAAGGGAAGTCATGCAACCAATGCTCATTAACCAACACTCTATCAAGCTTTTTAGCTATTGGGTCTTCGGGTTGCTTGTTGGTCCAAGTGAAGAGGGGACCATTGAATCTCAGATCCTTGACCTCCAAATCATCAAGACACTCCTTGAACTCAATCATTTGGGGTGTGATTTGATTAAAGGAGGCAGAAGAGTGTTCAGCACAGTGAGTAACTTCATTAAAATCTCCTCCTATTATCCATGGATATTGGTGCAAGGAGAAGGCTAACTGAATATCTTTAAGGTCTTTCCACAATTGCTGCCGCTCATCAGAAGTGTTAGCAGCATAGATTGCCGTAACCGAGAATGGAGGAGAGCCCGGGCAACGAACTGAACAAGTTAACGATTGCCTGGTTTTAAATAGAATAGAGACCTGAAGAGGGCGTTTCCAGAATAAAATAATGCGCCCATCTTCATCCTCAAAATGATTTGAAGCAAAAGACCATCCAGGACAGATGGCATTCATCACACCACTCAAGTTTGGTTCCTTGACATGAGATTCCAAAATAGCGCCAAAAGATATCTTATTTACAATAAGCCAGTTCAAAAAAGCCGGGTGCTTTTCTTTGTCGTTAATTCCTCTAACATTCCAAAAAAGTAGATTTATCGACATGGATAATTAATTGGTCTCATTCCCTTCTTGCAGGGAAGGGCCCGTTGCAGGGGTACTAGATTGTCCACGAAGGGAACTAACAGAGCCAAAAGCATTTGATGGGGCAGCAGGATCAGGCAGCCCTTTAGCATCAGAAGTGTCTGCTAGAGCAAGCTGGCCAGCAAGGCAGGCAAAAGGGTTTACTGAGATAGGAGGGGACAAAGATCCCGCCTTGAGAGGTTAGTCGATTTTCTTTTCTTTGAAGAGCTGAGAGCTAGATGACCACCTGATTTTTGATGAGCAGAGAATCCCACTGTTGTAAAACCATCTGAAGAGACTAAACCATTGCTAACCAAGTTTACAATTTTCTCAGGCCCTGCCGGAGTAGTGTTGTAAATAGTTATTGCCTGAGAAGGTCCAGCGACAGTAACCGGAACATAAGAAGTTCCCTTAGCAGTCAAGGAGCCAGCAATAGAAGAGTTGACTACTGAATTAGTAACAGAGTTTACCAAAGGAGAAGGCCGGGAAACTGATGGATCCTGAGAAAGTACTTGCCTTTCAATTGATAGAAAAGAAGAAGAGACCTCTGAAGTCGAAGGAGGAACACGCGTTTCTGGCATGGGCTTCTTCTTGACAGGTACATTGTCTTTGTTCACAGGGCCTTTGCTTTTCTCTTGATTATTAGCCTGGTGATTTTTTCCTTTAGCTGAAGTACTTTTAGTAGGAGCCCATTTAGCATTAGGGCATCTAGTTTCTGTATGGCCAAGTTTTTTACAGCAAGAGCATGTAGGCGGAAGCCATGGATACTCCACTGAGACTTGGATAACTTCCCCATTGTCTCGAAGAAGTTCCACAGAAGATGGCATTGGTTTTGTACAGTCTGCTCTTACCTTTAAGTGTGCAACTTCAAGGCTGACCTTTCTGATGGTGAACTCATCAGCTTCTACAGGAAATCCAATTAAACTGGCCACAAGACTAAGTCCTTCCTGAGTGTATAAGTCAAAGGGCACGCCACGCACATGAGCCAAAGGGGGATCGAGTCAAAGGAAGGAAGCTTAGCAGCTACTTGTGCAGACCACTGTGCTACATAGAACAAAGATGAGCCGATGTGCCAGATTTCTTGTTCTACAACTTTCAGCCGGATGAAATCATTAGGGATTTTAACAAGCATAGAACGAGAATCTGGCCGAAGGTGGATTTGAAGTTTTACGCCTCTACCCCATATGTGAGTGAGTACACTCTGGATCTGGCTGAACGAAGGAACTTTACCAGTGAAGACTCCAAGAACATAATCTTTATGAGCTTCTGCTCCTCTTTGGAAGACTGCGTCAGGAACTCTGATTTGAGGAACTCCTTCGGGAGATAGAGTAGGCGTAGCTAGTTTCTTAAGAGATCTGTCTGTTCCCATTCTTGCTTTTTCAGCCCAGGATCTGGACGAATGACTTGAATGGCCTGCTGCAGTGTTGAGACCGGGAGCTGCAGGAGGAAGAGAGCCTTTGGGTAACAGGTTAACCGAAGGAGGGTCTTGAGAGGCTGAGTCTTTAGTTGAAGAATCAGGGTGCTGGAACACATTAGTAGAGGTAGATGAGCCTGAGAGAATAGGCTGGTCTTTAGTGTTGGAAGCTTGCATTGCACTTTTCCCCAAATTGTGAATAGTATTCTTAGATCTAGGTTTTTGTACAGTGACAACTTGACTAGAGATCTGAGATGACTTAGTCTCCTTAGCAATGGTTAACTGGGGTTGTTCTTTTGCAGATAAATCTTCAGAGTGAAGAGTTTGAGTAGTAGAGGTGACGACTTCAGTTGAAGAAGCACACAAAGGGCCTAACCCATGAGTCGCAGAGATGTCCATGCTAGAATAAGGACCATCTACAATTGCATTCAATCCAGGTTCCAAATAAGATGGAGCAAGAGAATCCTGACCTTTGTTCCTTGAATTCCATGGAAGGACATGCCAAGGAGTAGTTCCAAACTGAAATGGTGGAGAAGAGGGAGAGCCTGGGAGAGGAGGAAATTGTGAAGGATGAAAAGAGGTGGAAGGGTCAGGTGGAGGAGAGGGTTGCTGGAGCGAGATGTCTCCAACCATTGCAAGAAGGAGAAACAACGATGAAGATGAAGCACTGTAGCGAGAGGGAGGAGAGAAAAAGAGGTTTTTTCGTTTGTATTTTGTAACTAACTATTAACTTGACTACTTACTTTAACTACTAGTTACATAACCAACTTCCTTCTTGACCTTGATCTTTGACTTCTCTTCTTCCTTGCTTCATCCATAATGCTTGATTATTTCCAGCTTCTTCTTGCTTGTTGTTCTTCTTCTTCTCACTGTCTTTCACTATTTCATTTGACACTAATCATTACTAAGGATGTGGCCCTAAATTTTTCTAAATAAATGGTGGCCTAAAGCTTAAGCTTCACGAGCTTTATAGAAGGGACGGCCCTGAATTTCTTCTACTGCATCCGCTACACGAATATACTTCCACCATTTAGAAAAAAACGTGAAATCTGTAAACTACAATTGAGCTAAAAAGTATAAGAATGGTTTAATCTTATATTCTTCTTGTGAAACTGTACATCTGTATATAATGGAGAGACAGAGTATTCTAGAGAGAAGCATTAACACGAGCTTCCATATTTACAAGATATGCATATATTCGAGTAATGAAGATTATATTGTGTCCCTAAACTCTCCCTCAAGATGGAGGAGTTGTTGCCACGCCAATCTTGTTCTCAGTTTTTGGATCTCTATCGAAGCAATGGTTTCGTTAACGCGTCTGCAAGTTGATCTCTGGTGTTGATGTGAGCTACTTGGAGCATGCCATTTTGTATTTGTACTCAGATGAAGTGGTAGTCGAGAGCTACATACTTCATACGTGAGTGAAAAACAGGGTTTGTACAGAGGAATATTGCTCCAAGATTATCACAATAAATTACCAGTGGTGTAGGTAACTGAAGGCCTAGCTCGGTGAGGAGATTACAAATCCAACAAACCTCAACAGATGTGTCAGCAACCGTTCTGTACTCATCTTCTTTCAAAGATCTTGCAACACCATGTTGTTTCCTTTATGACTATGATACATGATTCTTACCAAGGTAGATAAAATTAGTGCTTGTGGAGACATAATCATGGGAGTCACCCGCCCAATCAGCATCTGAAAAGGCATGGATAGTGAGACTGTTGTTGGAGTGGAGGAAGATACCGTGAGTTGTAGTTCCAGCAAGGTACCGGAGAATACGTTTGGCTGCTTCCCATTGAGAGTCAGTCAAGTGTGCATAAATTGCGATAACCGGTTGACCGCAAATGCAATATCTGGTCTGGTGAAGAGCAAGTATTGCAGGCTTCCAACGAGACGCCAATATTCAGTTGGGTTGGAGATCGGTTGACCGGTAGTGAGAGTGAGTTTTGGAGAAGTCGCCATTGGAGTCGTTACCAGTTTTGCACATGACATGTTGTAACAGTGAAGAAGATCGTTGATGTTTCCTTTGCGAGAGGTGAAGACCCTTGTGCGTGCGCTGAGCTTCTATACCAAGGAAATAATTTAGATCCTTTGAGTCTTCAACGGAAAATCGGACAACAAGTTAATGAAGAACCTTGGTGATGGCACTTTTGCTATTTCCAATTATGAGAACATCGTCGACATACATGAGAAGATATATGTAGTCTTGGCCATGTCGAAGAACAAACATAAATGTGTCGACTAGGGAGTTCTTGAACCTGTGAGTGAGCAGAAAAGTTTTGAGTTCTAAGTACCATGCTCTTGGAGCTTGTTTGAGGTCGTAGATAGCTTTGTGTAACCGACATACATGATATGGTTTGTCTTTGTCAACAAATCCCAGTGGTTGTTCCATGTAGACTTCGTCCTCCAATGTCCCTTGTAATCGTCCTCCAATGTCCCTTGTAAGAAAACATTGTTAACATCCAGTTGTTGTATTGGCCATCCTCGAGAGACTGCAATGTCTAGAATCAGGTGTATAGTTGTTGTTCTGATTACTGGATTGAATGTGGAAGTGTAGTCTCTACCAAACTGCTGGGTGTAGCCTTTTGCAACAAGACGTGACTTACACCTGCCAAGCGACATTCTGATGAGGGTTTCTCGGAACCAGCTCTAGTGTTTCGTTTTTGGCAACAGACATCAAGTTCATGAGACATTGATTGACGCCATCGTTCATCCTGCAACGCCTGGTTCACGGTTCTGGGGTCAGAGGGTATGGGTTCTAAGGTAACAGTAACGGTAAGTTTGTTTTTGGGTTTGGAGATATTGTTTTCCCTCCATGAATTAGAGTTTGAAACCTATATATGTTGTGAAAGGATACTTTATTCATATCATAAGGATGTGTTTATATAGGAATATTGATATCTCTTGTTTTTGATTAGTTTTAGATTCATATTTTAGTTTATTATTATCATTTTAGGTTGCATTTAAGTCTTTATGTTGCATTTGCACGCATAATTGCATTTGACAGGTTTGGAATGCACAATTGGAAGTTTGGGGCAAAATCAAGGGTTAAAATGCATTTTATGGAAGTTTGGGGTCAAGTACGGTGTTAACAAGAATGCAGGGACCTATGCTGAAAATACAGAAAGATCACATGGGCTAAATTGCACAATCGAAACTTTTGGTCTGATTACGCGAGGACGTGTCTGCACATCCAATAGTTTTGGGGTTAACTCATATTTATCCAAAAGTATGGGGACCTGAGATGCAAAAAGGAGTAAATTCTCCATTACTGTAACTCGAGCTTTCCTCCGCCGTTAACGATGGACGTGACGGCGAGCACGGTCACGGTGGAGCTGAGCAGCGGCAGAGGAGATGACTCGGAGATGCACGAGCTCGTCATTGATTTGGAGATGAGCCGAGGCGAAGACGATGGAGACCCGACACCATGGAGATGGCTTGGACCGGAGCTTGACGATGGCAAAGCTCGATCCGACGAAGAGGGAGCGCGGTGGCTTGGAGTGATGAGCACGAGCTTGGCCTTGTTTGGAGGTGAGACCCGAGCAAGACACCATCTCCTTCTGAGTCTTCTTCTGTCTAATAGAGTTTATCACTTTCATTCTAAGTCTTGTTTTACATTCTATTTTGAGTTCTTATAATTGTTCTTATTATTCTTAAGTGTTCTTGAAGTTTATGTTATAAAGTATTGTTTTCTTTAGCTATTCTCTTCATCTACATTCTGTTTCTTGTTTTCATATATTATATCATCTTGATTATGCTTCTATCCATCATGGGGTTAAGTGTAAACAAGATGATTAGTGAGTAGTCATCCATAGGATCAATGGGTTAGGTAGATTAATGGGTGGTTAGAAAAGAGTTAAGATGTTCTAATGGTAAAATGCTTAAATTTCTATGCTTACTAAGTGTTCTTAATGCTAGATTGATTTTGGCCATTTTAATCTAGATTCTAAGTATTTGTAGGACATCGAAAGTGTTTGCATAATGCTTGAAATAACTTAGTATTGCTCTAGTGAACAAAACGAACGGAAGTTGATGTTTAGGTTGCTAGATGGCTAGTAGACTAAGTCTTAATGTATGTTTGAGTGAACAAAACGAACGGAAGTTGATGTTTAGTTCATAATTGCATAAGGGTTTCTACCATCGAAAGTGGATTAACCTATATTGAATGAGTTCTAGGCCTATAGAAAGATATGTTTATTTGAAGTTAGACACCTTGATTTAGAACTACCACCCTGAAATCGATTACCTAAATACCCATTGGTTCTTCTTTGTCATATTTGTATTAAAACTTGATTATTTCACATTGCTCCTGCCACTACAAATCTTATTGGATTGCATTTAGATTAAGCACAACCTGTACTCTCTCTGTCTCACACTCACTTAGGATTGGATTGACATCCTTTCTATACTACATTGATTTGCTATAAGGATTAAAAACCCTTATCAAATTTGGCGCCGTTGCCGGGGAACTAAGTAGATTTATCATTAGGATTTCAAATTTTCTTGAGACTAAGCTTTATTTTCTTATGTTTTGTTTTGATTTGTTTTGTATAGTTACTAACCTTTTAGTCTAGTTTTTGTTTTTCTTGTAGTAATGGCTTCAAGCTACTTTGAGAAGCCACAAGAAGAGGAAGGCACATTTGAGGATGACATTGAAGATCAGCCGTATGTGAAGCCACCACCATTTGATATACGCATACTCACACCAGACCAAAGAGTGGAGTTACATCGGCTTAGGAGCATGAAAGAGTATTGGGGCAAGCCAATGAGACACATAGCACAAATGGTTCGGGTACACCTCATTAGAGATAGAGCAGAGTTTGATGGAAGGGATGTTACTCAAGATGAGTATGATGCTGCTTGTGCCCTTAATGAGGTAATGTATTGGGTTCCACCACTCCAGCTGGAAGGTACAAAAATTTCCACTTTAAAACTTCAACTTGAGGAAATTTGCTTGCCTTGTGGTGAGAACATTGCTCATGGTCTTGATTCTCTGGTGCTTTTAAATGAATGTCTTGATCTGATATGTGAAACCAGAAAATTAGATGACTTGAGAGTAGAAAAGATTGTTAGAGATTATTTTGAAGTTTGTTTTGACAAGAACTATCTTTGTGCTTCAATTGATCTCGAAACTGACTTTTTGATGCTTGATGAATCTAGACCTCTTCTTGAATTAGCTGATTTAGGGGATGAACTTGATGTGGATAAGCTCTTGCTTGAGATAGAAAACCCCCTTATCAAAAATAGTCATGAGAATGAGAACATTGTGTTTTATTTGATTGATGGAGATAATGTTGACTACTTTGTTAAAACTTCGTTTGAACCAGTAGTTGATTTTGTGTTTCCACCAAATTCATTCGATTCTCATGATCATCTGAACCTCAAAGAGCATGTGTTAATCCATGTTATATCTTTAGTAATGCTCTTTGATGAAAAATCTGTCTATTTCCTATGGACAGTAGTGTGCTCCTTTGCATACTTTGTTTCTTGTATTTGTAGGAGAAGGACCAAAGGTGCATTGGCTCAACCTTTTGATTCCTATGACTAGCAAGCACACAAAGTCAAGCTAGAGACTTAAAACAAGCGCGCTTGGGAGGCACTCCCATGTCTATCCTTTGTATATATTTTTATTTCTATTTTATCTTGCTTTCGTGTTTTTGAATAAGTTTAGGGACAAGTTTGGGGGAGTTCTAAATCTTTTCAAGGGGGCATATCAAATGTCCAAGGTCATAGCAAGCTATCTCCCTCCTCATTCCCCTCCTTTCATCAAAGCTAACTCCAAGTAAGTGCATTCTACCCTTGTCAATACTTAGTTCATCATATTTTATTTTCCCTTTCACCTCTCTTTCAAATTTATTTTCACACAAGAGACTGTGTGAAGTAAGTTTGGGGGAGAGTCTACTATCTCACTTTCTTTTTGTTTTGTTTACTTGTCATCCATTTCATGCATTGCATTATACATACTTATTTGCATAGAAAAAACCTAAAAATTTGAAAATTATCGAAAACAACAAAAACAAGCATCTAGTTGCATCATTTGCACCTTTAGGATTGAGTCGAGAAGCATTTAGGTTGCATCCATATGCATAGGGAGCTGTGTTTTAATTTCTTTGCAAAGAGCGCATGTCTAGAACTCAACATGATACCCTAGCTAAACATATCAAGTAGCTTAAACATCTATTGAAAATCTTGTATGCTTCGAGCCTTGAAGACTCTACTTGAAACTTGTTGTGAGCTTGATATTGACTTGTTCTTAAAGCCAACTCCAAACTACTTGAGCTTAATGAACTTAATTTCTCTTGCATATGAACACTTGCATACTTAGTCATGGATCTCATACACATTTGGGTTATCTTACTCCATTCATTACCCTCTTGTTAACCCAAATGGCACTTCCATACCCATCACCCATACCATTATTTGAAACCATCATTGATTTGCTTGTGTGAGGCCTCTTATTGATAGCTTGTCATGTGCAAAATCTTGAGAGTATAGGGAGCGACATAGGCTTGTTCTCATCTTTTGCTAGCAGTAAGACCTCATTTGAGCTAGCATTTAGGATGGTGGTTGGGTTTGTGAGAAGAGTGCACCAAATGAACAAAAAGAGTGATATAAGAAAAGAAACCCCTAGGGACAAGAAAATAAGAAAAGAAAGGCTCTAGATAAGTCAAATAGATCCCCAAAAGAAACGAAAAGAAAAGATAAAAGCAGTAAGAGAGTGGGGAAAAGAAAAAAAAAAAAGAGAGAGAGCCAAGAGTCTTTAAAGATAAATTGTCCTTAGCTGGGTAAGTCAAAGAAAAGAGAGTGTTCATTGGGTGAGAGATGAAATGGGTGTTGTTTTTGAGTTTTGGGATGAAGAAGAAGAAGGGTAGAACTTAGAATCATTTAGGACATGGGTAGTTTGATGAGAACCGGTTTATGTATGCATGAATTGCTCCTTGTCTTAGATAAATTTTGCATATTGATCTAGTTCATGTTTATGAGTGATTGCCCCTTTAAAAAGATATATCTGAAACCTCCTCTTCTTTTACATTAGACCATTTCACTCACCAAACCAAATGACTAAGATCAAATTCCCATTTGCAAGAATTCACCTTATATGCTTGTTTGAATGAATGTGAGAGTTGGTTAAAAGACTTGTTGATTGATGAGTGAGTGACTTGTGTAGTTGATATTAGAGTTGAGATAGGCCTTGAGAAGCTAGAGTGTAATAGAAAAGATTGTTCATGCTATTTGCTATGTTTCTTTTAGGATATCATGTTGAAGGCTAGAAAGTGTCTTTTTTAGTCACTAGCTCCCATTTTTAGATATTTCTTCATCTTGTTCTTGAAATTTTACTTGTGGACAAGTAAAGAGCAAGTTTGGGGGAGTTGATATCTCTTGTTTTTGATTAGTTTTAGATTCATATTTTAGTTTATTATTATCATTTTAGGTTGCATTTAAGTCTTTATGTTGCATTTGCACGCATAATTGCATTTGACAGGTTTGGAATGCACAATTGGAAGTTTGGGGCAAAATCAAGGGTTAAAATGCATTTTATGGAAGTTTGGGGTCAAGTACGGTGTTAACAAGAATGCAGGGACCTATGCTGAAAATACAGAAAGATCACATGGGCTAAATTGCACAATCGAAACTTTTGGTCTGATTACGCGAGGACGTGTCTGCACATCCAATAGTTTTGGGGTTAACTCATATTTATCCAAAAGTATGGGGACCTGAGATGCAAAAAGGAGTAAATTCTCCATTTCTGTAACTCGAGCTTTCCTCCGCCGTTAACGATGGACGTGACGGCGAGCACGGTCACGGTGGAGCTGAGCAGCGGCAGAGGAGATGACTCGGAGATGCACGAGCTCGTCATTGATTTGGAGATGAGCCGAGGCGAAGACGATGGAGACCCGACACCATGGAGATGGCTTGGACCGGAGCTTGACGATGGCAAAGCTCGATCCGACGAAGAGGGAGCGCGGTGGCTTGGAGTGATGAGCACGAGCTTGGCCTTGTTTGGAGGTGAGACCCGAGCAAGACACCATCTCCTTCTGAGTCTTCTTCTGTCTAATAGAGTTTATCACTTTCATTCTAAGTCTTGTTTTACATTCTATTTTGAGTTCTTATAATTGTTCTTATTATTCTTAAGTGTTCTTGAAGTTTATGTTATAAAGTATTGTTTTCTTTAGCTATTCTCTTCATCTACATTCTGTTTCTTGTTTTCATATATTATATCATCTTGATTATGCTTCTATCCATCATGGGATTAAGTGTAAACAAGATGATTAGTGAGTAGTCATCCATAGGATCAATGGGTTAGGTAGATTAATGGGTGGTTAGAAAAGAGTTAAGATGTTCTAATGGTAAAATGCTTAAATTTCTATGCTTACTAAGTGTTCTTAATGCTAGATTGATTTTGGCCATTTTAATCTAGATTCTAAGTATTTGTAGGACATCGAAAGTGTTTGCATAATGCTTGAAATAACTTAGTATTGCTCTAGTGAACAAAACGAACGGAAGTTGATGTTTAGGTTGCTAGATGGCTAGTAGACTAAGTCTTAATGTATGTTTGAGTGAACAAAACGAACGGAAGTTGATGTTTAGTTCATAATTGCATAAGGGTTTCTACCATCGAAAGTGGATTAACCTATATTGAATGAGTTCTAGGCCTATAGAAAGATATGTTTATTTGAAGTTAGACACCTTGATTTAGAACTACCACCCTGAAATCGATTACCTAAATACCCATTGGTTCTTCTTTGTCATATTTGTATTAAAACTTGATTATTTCACATTGCTCTTGCCACTACAAACCTTATTGGATTGCATTTAGATTAAGCACAACCTGTACTCTCTCTGTCTCACACTCACTTAGGATTGGATTGACATCCTTTCTATACTACATTGATTTGCTATAAGGATTAAAAACCCTTATCAAATATACAAGCATAAGTAAAATGGAAAAGATACATAAGTATAAACCGCCTAGGTTAAGTGGGCCGGCGATGGGTAAACCATGAACCTCCATGGGCCGTCCGAGGTACATAAGATAAGTGGGCTTGGTTATGAGTGATCCACATAGTGATTTCATAACACTCCCCCTTGGATGCCATAACCATAACGGGCTTGTACCATGCTTAATGTTGCCTCATTAAAACCTCTCCATGGAAAACCAAAACCCAGTGGGAAAAATGAAAACCACGAACAGGAAAAAGAGTACAACACATGGACTCCCCCTGATTTGGACATCATAGAAGGTCTTTGAGCCGTCGCATGCCAATCTGCTGCGTGAGCTTCCTCAAGGTCGATGTAGGCAGTGACTTGGTGAAAAGATCTGCTGAGTTGTCGCTTGAACGAACTTGGACCACTTTTGCTTCTCCAGTCTTCTGTAACTCGTGTGTGAAGAAGAACTTGGGCAAGATGTGCTTGGTCCAATCTCCCTTGATGTAACCTTCTTTGAGTTGGGCGATGCAGGCTGCATTGTCTTCGTACAAGACGGTTGCCGGGTCAGGACCGTCGGATAGACCACTGTCTACTCGGATATGGTTGGTCATCGACCTCAACCATACTAACTCTCGACTCGCCTCATGTATTGCTAAGATCTCTCAATGGTTTGATGAGGTTGCAGCAATGGTCTGCTTCATAGAACGCCAAGAAATGGCTGTACCTCCATATGTAAAGACATAACCTGTTTGGGATCTAGCACAATATGGGTCGGACATATAACCTGCATCAGCAAAACCAACTAAACAATCTTTGTTCTGGTTAGTATAAAACAAACCAAGGTCTTTTGTTCCTTGCAAATATCGCAGGACATGTTTTACACCATTCCAATGCCTCTGGGTCGGACAAGAACTGAACCTAGATAATAAGTTCACAGCAAAACAAATGTCTGGTCTAGTGTGGCTAGACAAATACATTAATGCCCCAATGGCACTTAGGTAAGGCACTTCCGGACCGAGGACTTCTTCATCGTCCATCTTAGGTCGGAATGGATCGGTTCCAGGACTAAGGGATCAACAACCATAGGACTGGTCAATGGGTGCGATCCGTCCATGTTGAACCTCTTGAGCACTTTTTCTGGATATGTCTCTTGGTGCACAAGGATTCCATCTTTTATGTACTCAAGTTGTAATCCCAAACAGAACTTAGTCTTTCCTAAGTCTTTCATCTCAAATTCTCTTTTGAGGTATTCAACTGTTTGGGCAATCTCTCCAGAGGTTCCAATAATATTCAGGTCGTCCACATAGACTGCTATTATCACGCAGCCATGGTTATCAAATTTCTTTATGAAGATAAAAGGGCTGATCGGATCGTTCTTATAGCCTTCCTTTTCTAAGTATTCACTTAGTCTCTTGTACCACATTCGACCTGATTGCTTTAATCCATACAAGGATTTATTCAGCTTAATGCAATGCTGATCTCGAGATCCTTTCTTGTCGTTGAGCTCAATGCCCTCTGGGACTTTCATATAGATTTCATTATCCAGTGGTCCATAAAGGTATGTAGTTATTACATCCACCAGATGCAGATCCAAGTTTTCTTTTATAGCCAGACTTATCAACTGAATGTAGTTGCATCCACCACAGGGGAATAAGTTTCCTCATAGTCTATTCCGGGTATTTGCGAGAATCCTTGTGCTACAAGCCTCGCTTTGTATCTCACAACTTCTCCTTTTTCATTTCTCTTTCTTACAAAGACCCATTTGTACCCCACTGGTTTAACATCATAGGGCGTGACCACTATTGGTCCGAATACATTTCTCTTCTTTAGAGAGTTTAACTCCACATTAATAGCGTCTTTCCATTTGATCCAATCAGATTGTTGAGTGCACTCTAAGATTGATGTGGGTTCATGATCCTCGTCCATTAACTCAAGTGCTACTTTGTATGCAAATATATCATCGACGTCAATGTTCTTTCGGTTCCATTGTGTTCTAGACAATATGTAGTTTATTGAGATCTCATGATTATTCGGATCATCAGTACCCTTAGAATTGGCGTCCCCAATCATTTTCTGGTACGGACGGATCGACCGCGGTACGCTGGTCGAGCATGGTCGGATCGGGTTGGTACGAGGTTCAGTCAGGTATGACCGTAGTACGACCTGGTACGTCCTGGTACATCATCGGTACGTGTATGATCAGGTACACCCGCGGTACAGTTTGGTACACACGCGGTATGTCCTGGTATGACCGTTTCTCGGCCTGGTACGTCCGTTGATACGTCCTAGATTCGGAAAGGATCACTCAAACGGTTCAAAGGATATGAACTCGCCAAGAAGGGAGAACTGATGGGTTGAATGGTGACACAAAGGGTTGCAGATGGCCCGATGATACTACCAGAGATTTGTCATTGCTTGATGTGACGCACAAGTCCAACGAACGAAGGTTTGTTTACTCGGAGATAACCTCACCAAGAAACAGAAATGTTCTAAACAAAGAACAAAGAGAATAAACTCAAAATAAGAAGAAAATTGATTTTTTATTTCTGTAGAAAGATTACATATTTATAGTAGTAAAGGCATATGAAAGGACTTAGAATTTTGTGGAGAAACATGCATAGAAAATGCAAACAAAGACTTGACTAAATTATTGTTTTGACTGAAACTTGGACTACCTCTTCATATAGCCACGACCAGGACTTTGAAAAGTGAATAATATGCTCCTGATATGGGCCAAGACATGTCCCTTTGAGGCCTGGTCGAAATCCATCTTTTCCCTTAGCCAATATTTTATCGGTTTCTCCATTTGGCCCAAACAAGTCTGTTTTTGAATATTTTCGAAAACCATCAAGCCCAATGCTTTCTTGGAAATTTGAATCATGAATAATATCCTTTAGCTTGATTGAATTGGTCGTTGGTCCATCAAAAATAAGGTTAGGCATTTTCAGTTTCTCGGGTGGTCGTACTAGCTCGGAAGATCGAACTAGCTCGCTCAGCTCGTCCAAATGAGTGTCAATCCAGCTAAGCCCGTCTAGGAAAGTGTAAGTCCAGCTCACTTTAGTATTCAGCTCATCTAAGATAGTGTCAATTAGCTCATCCAGCTCCAAGGCAGTGTCGGTCCAGCTCACCTGAATGCACACATGTCTGAATTCGCGAGAACTAAAGATCACCTGGTTTGTAAATGGCATAACTCCCACATATGAACTCTGTTTGATCTGATTCTTCTTCAAGGAGCTCCATAATTGAGTTGAGAACATTATCCAAGTTATTACATGCATAGAAGCCTCGTGGTTTGGAAGATATGAGTCAAACAATGAACATATATCTTTACTGCTTCCCATGATAATGCCATGCCTGTCTGTTTTGCCCGGTGTTCTATCCAAGGGCACATCATTCCCTCCCTCTTGAAAAGGATTTGACCTCAAATCCATTTTACCTGAATCAAAAGAAAATGACTCTGACAAAAAAAATTTTAAAATCATGTAAAATTCAATGAAGGAAAATTTTGGACAGAAACTTCCTTGGAGTTTTGAACTTGTTTTCCTCAAGTACTTCCAGTTCCAAGTTCTTAAGACATAAGACTTTTTTCGATCTCTTGTGCTTGCTCCTCTTGGGATTTGACCATGCTTATCATGTACTTTCAAAACAAAGTGCTTTTGGCTTCCACAAGGAATTGGCTGAGAAAACGCCCTAGGTTCAAGTCTTGCCACCGACTCCAATAGCTTCTTTGGTGGTGAACTCTTTGGTGCTTCTTTTGTTGGGTTTTCTTTCAATCCCTGTGAGAAAGAAACAAGACTACTCGGCTGTACCGGTTCAAGATGGTTAAATACATCACAAGTCTGTTTATTTTCAAGCACAACATCAGTATGAGAAGAAAGAAGAGAACACTTAGCTATCAAGGCAATTCTAAGAAAGGTTTGTTGCTCCACAGTTTGGATATCAGTTGGATCTTTCTTCTTGCTCAAGTGTTTCTCATCTTGTAGTGCTTCCAATGGAGGCAAGGGAGCTAGAATGACGTTCTTAAGCTCCATGGGCACGTCCTTGGTGATTTGATCCCTGCCATGACACTTAACAGATTCATCAGCAAAAATAAAACTAAAAGTTTTAGAATTACCTTTGGTTTCTTGGCTAAGTGATGAAAGTTGTTCTGTCTTTGGTCTAGCCGGTTTCTCCTTAGAATTAATTGGCTTTTGGCTCACTGCTTCAGTTCTTGAGAATGGGGACGTGTGTGTTGTTGAGGAGAAGCATGAATACACAAGGAAAAGAAAGTTACCATGGCAGTAAAAATAAATTGTAATGGTAAAAGTAAAAATGACACACAAGGTAACTCCTATTACCTTAGGCATGGAGAAGAAGGTAATATCATTCTGGTCTGAAACTTGTGATGTCATGGTGACCAAGAAGTGATGTAAGGGGATGAGCTCATGCTGACCAAGAAGTGATGTAAGGGATGAGCTCATGCTGACCAAGAAGTGATGTAAGGGATGAGCTCATGGTGACCAAGAAGTGATGTAAGGGATGAGCTCATGCTGACCAAGAAGTGATGTAAGGGATGAGCTCATGCTGACCAAGAAGTGATGTAAGGGATGAGCTCATGGTGGTTGTCAGCAAGCATTGTTTATTCTGAATATATGAGTGGGTATACTTTGTAGTTTCTATAAATAGGGGGCAAGATGTAATTGATTTCTCACACAGAAAAATGAAAAACATGTTCTTCCCCATTCTCATTCTCTCTCAAATCGCAAACTCCTTCTCTGATTGTCATCTGTCAAACTAGTACATTCTTCTTTGTATTACTTCCGTAATTAAGCCATTCTCACATGGTATCAGAGCTTACCACTCTTGAGACCTGATTATCATACTCATTCTCTGACATACTTCCGCAAACCCCTTCATCTAAGCATCCGCAAGAATGGAGAACTCATCCAAAATCTCTATTCCGGTTACTCTCAAAGGAGTAAACTATCTGCTATGGTCTAGACTGGTGAAAACAGCCTTAGGAGGAAGAGGTCTCTGGTCATACGTGACAGAAGATAAACCATCTAAAGAAACTGTCCAAGGAGGGGATGGTAAAGAAGTGGTGGTGGCTAGCAAGGACAAATGGGATCAGGAGGATCTCTTGGTGTTGTCCATCATTCAAAGCAGCCTTGAACCATCAATCTTGGAAGGTTACTCATACTGTGAAACTTCCAAAGAGTTGTGGAACACTCTCCAAAAGGTGTATGGCAATATTTTAAACCTGAGTAGAGTATTTGAAGTCAAGAGGGCTATAAACTAACTCCACCAAGAAGACACGGATTTTAACCAACATTTCGGCAAGTTCCGAGCCTTGTGGGCTGAGATCGAGATGCTGAGGCCAAGCACCGTGGATCCAACTATACTGAAAGAAAGAAGGGAGCAAGACAAGGTGTTCGCTCTACTCCTCACACTGAACCCCGGCTACAATGACCTCATTAAGCACTTACTAAGAGCCGAGAAGCTACCAACCTTGGAAGAGGTGTGCTCTCATATTCAAAAGGAGCAAGGATCCATAGAACTCTTTGGAAGAAGAGGAGACCTTGTGTTGGCAAACACTGCTGAAGGAAGTGCAAACAAGAGTTACTATAAACCGGATGACAAGAAAAGTTGGGTATGTGATCACTGTAAGAAGAAAGGGCACGGGAAGGACAAATGTTGGATTCTTCACCCTCATCTCAAACCACAGAAGTTCAAAACCCCTTACTATAATGCCAGAGCCAACTTATCTGATAACATAAATGAATCAACTACTACTCGGTCCATGACATCCACTTCAAGCAACAATCATACCGAGAAAGGAAAAGCACTTGCATCCAGCAGCACCGGGAGTGTAATAACCACCAGGATGAGTCCATCAGGCGTTCTGACATTGAGAACCTCATCAAAGCCCTCAAAGATAACTCTGGTAACATTCTTGGTACCTCTTTACATGCTTATCATACGGGTCACTCCTTGAAAGCTAGCACAAATTCAAAAATAACTAAACCCTTAGTATTGATTCTGGAGCTAGCCACCACATGATTAGTGACCAAGGATTGATTAAAAATATTGTTTCATCACTAGGAAATGTCCTTATAGCTAATGGCGAGATGGTACCAATTAAAGGGATTGGTGAACTTAGGATATTTGAAAAAGATTCCAAAGCTTTCTATATGCCTAATTTCACATCCAATTTGTTATCTGTAAAAAGAGTGGCTACTGATTTAAATTGCAATGTTACCTTCACGCCTAATGATGTCTATTTTCAGGATATTGAAACTAGTAGGTTACTTGGCAAAGGTGTAACCAAAGGAGACTTGTACTTACTTGAAGACACTATGCCAACAACCGATTTATCTATTGCTTTAAGTTCTTGTTTTTACTTCCCTAAAGATGTCATGTGGCATGCTAGATTAGGACATCCTCATTCTCGTGCCTTGAACATCATGCTACCTAGTATTTCCTTTCAAAAAGTGTGTGAAGCTTGTATTCTAGGAAAACATTGCAGAACCGTGTTTCCTAAGTCTAGTACTATCTATGAATGTGCCTTTGATTTAATCCACTCTGATGTATGGACTGCGCCTTGCACATCTAGAGAACTACATAAGTATTTTGTGACATTTATAGATGAGAAAACTAAATACACATGGATCACTCTACTTAAATCAAAGGATAGGGTATTAGATGCATTCATAAACTTCCAAAATCATGTTTCTAACCATTACAATGCAAAGATAAAGATTTTGAGATCAGATAATGGTGGGGAATATACAAGCAATGCATTTAAGCATTACCTATCCAAGCACGGAATGATTCATCAAACAAGCTGCCCATATACTCCTCAACAAAATGGTGTGGCCGAAAGGAAGAACCGGCACCTTATGGAAGAGGCCAGAAGCATGATGTTCCACATGAACGTACCAAAAATGTTTTGGGAGATGCCGTGATGACTTGCCTGCTATCTGATCAAACAAAATACCAACCAAGGTATTGCAGGATCAGTCGCCACATGAGGTATTAAACAAGAGCCATCCATCTATAGATCACCTTCGGGTATTTGTTGCGTGTGCTTTGTGTTGATACCAGGAGAGCAAAGGAACAAGCTCGAACCGAAGAGCACCAGAGCCATGTTTATTGGCCTATTCACCTCAAACAAAAGGGATACAAAGCTATGTACCGGAGACCAGGAGGGTCTTAGTATCCAGAGATGTGAAGTTTGTTGAGTCAAAAGGTTACTTGAAGAAAAGAGCTGGGATGAAGTGAAAGACTTGTCGCAATCTGCCTCAGACAGAGCTGAGAATTTAAGAAGAGTCATGGAAAACATTGGCATTACAATACCGAGAAGAGAAGCTGCAGTTCAGCCCTCAATCCACCCGCCCAAACCCCAACCAGAGAAATGGATCAGGAGGGACCTTTTAATGAAGGTACAGAGGACGCTCCTCTTGATCCTGAGGGGGGGAATCAAACTGAGTCACAGCCGGACAACACAGCTACTCATGATCAAGAAGAGCAACCAGAAGAATCAGGAGACAATGAAGATCAACCAGCGGATGATGGAGCTACAACAACTGAGGAAACTGTCCAACCACTAAGAAGAAGCACTAGGATCCGACATACAAGAGTGTACTTCAACTCACAAGCCGTGGCACACCCTTCACAAACTCCATTTTCCTTAGTAGAGTTTCCTGCCAGCCACCAAGCCTTCATGACTAGTGTGGATCAAGAATTTATTCCAAGAAACTATGAAGAAGGCTATGGAGATAGGTGAGTGGAGGAAATCAGTGGAAGATGAAATTGGCGCCATGATCAAAAATGAAACCTGGTTTGAGTGTGAGCTTCCCAATGACAAGAAAGCCGTGACAAGCATGCTGCTGCTCACCATCAAATACTTAGCAAATGGGAAGCCGAAGAGGAAGAAGACCCGGCTTGTGGCAATAGGCTATACACAAGTATATGGAGAAGATTACCTTGAGACATTCGCACCAGTAGCAAAACTTCATTACCATCAGGATTCTCTTGTCCATTGCCGTGAACCTAGAATGGGATCTTGATGTTCTGCGTTTTACCACAGGCCAATTAACCTAAGTGCACGCTACCACAATTCGAATGGTATATCGATGCAGCACTTTAGGATCGAATCCACAGAGAACTAGTGATCTATAACACTAAGAATACACAAAATTTCCTAATCTAAGCAAACAAGGGAAGATGGGTGATTTGTAACAAACTAAACTCCTAGAATTATGAACAATGTGATCTCAAATTCAAACAAGAAACAAGTGCAAGAATCAAACTTTAAATCAATAGCTAAGGATAGATCCATGGGCAAAATCATCGATATCGGGTGATCAAGATTCAATCTAGGATGCTCAAACAAAACAATCAACAAGTCTATAGGTTTAAATCTCGTTAAAATAGACTAATCCACTTCCCGTGACAATAATCCCTATGCTAATCATGAATTAGACATCAACTCCCGTTGGCCTTACCCAATCAAGCATGCATAAAACACAAGTCTACTAACCACTAAACATCTTGACAACAACTCCCGTTGGCAAAGCATGTATAGGACAATACTAGGTTGTTCAAGCATTTCATCGAACACCTTCCGGGCGTGAAACTACTTATGATCTAGATTAGATTTCCCAACCTTAACCTAGCATTAAAATCACCTAATAAGCCATAGAACAAAGTTAATCAAGCCAGAACCATCCTAAACATTCACCTAATCACCCTAATTTACTTAACCCATGAATCTAAGAATGTTTACTCAATAAACTCCATGATAAACCTTAAATCTATGTGAGATTCAAGGTTAATCATGTAAGAGAAACAAGATAAGATGAAGTACTTCCTTAGAAATCAACAAAGATTCAAGCTTTTACAATCCAAAATAAGTTCTTAGAGAGAAAAATGAGATATCTTAGGGTTTTGGGGGTCTAAAACTATATGTAAGAAGGCAAAACTCGAGCTGGTTTCGATCCCATAAACCAAAGTTTAACCGGAATAAACCGGTCAATAGTGACTTTTGTGCCTTGTAGCGGCCACTGCATCCAGCTACACCATCCAGATATGGAGCAGGGGATCGAGTTTCAAAGCCAGCGGCCAAGCAACGCCGCTACGTCAAGCCGCTACGACGCTTCACGCCACCAAGCTTCATCTCGTGCTTCGTCTTTGTGGTTTGATCTGAACCGTGCCTGAAACAACCCTCACCGCCGCGAAGCCTCACGCCCTCAAGCTTCATCCGTGGCTTCATGTCTCCATCTCCTCCACGGGATCTCTCGTTCAAGTCTCTCAGCGTGCCAAGCTCCTCCATCGTGTCTGGGTCGAGCCCGTGCTCCTCCGCCGTCTGGAACCGCTGGCTCGAGCTTCGTCGTCACGTCACCGTCGAAGAAGAAAGCTTCGTGGATCTCCCATGGTGGACTTTGCTCATTTTGCATTACAGGTCCTTCCATTTTCGGCTAATTACCATTTGACCCCAAAACTTTCATATAATGCAATTTAAACCCTTGATTTTCGCCTTAAACTTCCAATTGTGCAATCCAAACCCTGTCAAATGTAATTATGCATGCAAATGCAATATAAAGACCTAAATGCAACCTAAAATGATGATAATAAACTAAATTATGAATCTAAAACTTAACAAAATCAAGAGATATCAGATCTTTGGCAAATGGATGTCAAGAATGCGTTTCTACAAGGAGAGCTTGAAGATGAAGTGTATATGAGACCACCACCTGGTATGGAAGGCATGGTGAAACCTGGAAATGTTCTAAGACTAAGGAAAGCTATCTACGGGTTGAAGCAATCTCCAAGAGCTTGGTACCATAAGCTAAGCACAACCTTGAATGGAAAAGGATTTACAAAGTCTGAAGCTGATCATACCCTTTTCACCCTCACCAGCAATCAAGGAATCATTGCCATACTGATCTATGTAGACGACCTCATCATCACCGGCAATGATAAGAAAGGGATTGCATCAACCAAAGAGTTCCTCAAGGCAAGCTTTGACATCAAAGATTTAGGAGAGCTAAAGTATTTCTTGGGCATTGAGATGTGTAGGTCCAATGAGGGTCTGTTCATGTCCCAAAGAAAGTACACGCTTGACATACTTAAAGAAGCTGGTAATCTAGGAGGAAGAACAGCCAAAACACCATTAGAAGAAGGCTACAAAGTAATGCGTGAGGGGGAGATAGAAGATAAGCCATATTGAAGACACAAAAAACTATAGAAGAATGGTGGGGAAGCTAATTTATCTAACCATCACAAGGCCGGATGTGTGTTTTGCTGTGAACCAAGTCAGTCAGCATATGCAAGCACCAAAAATTTATCACTGGAACATGGTGGAAAGGATTCTAAGATATCTTAGAGAGGCACCAGGTCAAAGAGTTTGGCTAGGCTGCAACAATAGCACTGAGATTGTTGGGTATTGTGATGCAGACTGGGCTGGAGACAGAAAGGACAGGAGGTCTACTACAGGATACTGCACATTCATTGGAGGCAATCTAGTCACTTGAAGAGCAAGAAGCAGAAGATAATCGCATGTTCCAGTGCTGAAGCGGAATATAGGGCAATGAGGAAGCTCACTAGCGAACTGATTTGGATAAAGAACCTACTAATGGATTTGGGAATTGAGCAAACCACTCCCATAACCATGCATTGTGATAATCAGGCGGCTATCCACATAGCTTCCAACAATGTGTTCCATGAGCGGACTAAACATATTGAAGTGGATTGTCACAAAGTTAGACAAGCCGTGGAGCAATAAATCATCTTGCCATGTTATACACGAAGTGAGGAGCAAATAGCAGATATCTTCACCAAAGCTGCAAATGAAAAAGTCTGTGAGTTCATTCATTCAAAGCTTAGACTCATGGAACTCCCATCTCATTAAGTCTCCCCTTCATGAAGTGTTCTACTCTTTTTCCTTGGCTGGAGTTTTATCCCATGGAGTTTTTACCTGGCTAAGTTTTTAATGAGGGAATGCTTCATGACTTCCAAGCTTGACTTGTTTCATATGGTCAAGCTTTGAGGGGAGTGTTGAGGAGAAGCATGAATACACAAGGAAAAGAAAGTTACCATGGCAGTAAAAATAAACTGTAATGGTAAAAGTAAAAATGACACACAAGGTAACTCCTATTACCTTAGGCATGGAAAAGAAGGTAATATCATTCTGGTCCGAAACTTGTGATGTCATGTTGACCAAGAAGTGATGTAAGGGGATGAGCTCATGCTGACCAAGAAGTGATGTAAGGGATGAGCTCATGCTGACCAAGAAGTGATGTAAGGGATGAGCTCATGTTGACCAAGAAGTGATGTAAGGGATGAGCTCATGGTGGTTGTCAGCAAGCATTGTTTATTCTGAATATATGAGTGTGTATACTTTGTAGTTTCTATAAATAGGGGGAAAGATGTAATTGATTTCTCACACAGAAAAATGAAAAACATGTTCTTCCCATTCTCATTCTCTCTCAAATCGCAAACTCCTTCTCTGATTGATCATCTGTCAAACTAGTACATTCTTCTTTGTATTACTTCCGTAATTAAGCCATTCTCACATGTGTGCTCTTGCTGTAGCTCTCCTTTAGAGCCTGAAGTGTTGAGAACAACCTGAACCGATTATCAAGCTTTCTAGGCCGTTGAGAACTTCTGTGATCATCATGCCTACAACCATGATCTGCTTCATCCCTCAAGTACATGCATCTCCAAATCTCAGGCTGATGAGCACGGTAAATGCTTTCACTTTTCTGATGCTGAACCTGTTTTATCCTGGACACTCAAAACAAATATTAAATACCAGGATCATATGTGCAAGACATGCGTTTGTTCAAATCAAATATCAAAGTCTCTTTCCAAAGAACATTTAGCACACATTTCAACCTTTCAAAATGCACATCAATAGTAAACATTGCAGACCAGAATGGTATCAAGGCATGAAATAATATTGAGCATCTTCAAAATGTTTCTATCCTTCTCAAAACCAGAACACAAAAGAGTAAGTTCAGATTGAGAAACACTCAACAAAAGCTCAATATGTTTTTCAAAGAATGTGTTGTAAACCAAAATATTATCAAAGCTTAAAACATTACAATTCTCAAGCAATGATCTCAACACAAGCCAAGATCTATTAGTTTCAACACACAAATTATCAGGCTTCAAAACAGTTTCACAAAAATCGGATTTAACTCTAGGTGATTTCTGTGCCAGCAAAGTCTTAACCATAAATTCGTCCAAAGAACAAGTGGATGCAAAAAAAATTACCAGCGATCTGTGGATGTATATAAGAACTCAGATTAAAGTCAGTTTCTTTGAATACAAATGAATCAAACGATTTTCTAGCACAGAAAACCGGTTGTTGCAAATCAAGCTTTAATGACTTTTCAAGATGATCAAAACCTTTGCTATGTTTCAAAAACTGATCAAAACTCAAAACAAGATTTGAATTGATGTCATTGCCAAATTGAAAACGTCTTTGATCATAAAGTTATCAGGTTCAAACATCTTAAAAGAGTTAATCATGTTTTCAAAAACTGAGTTCGAAACACAAAATTCTTTTACTTTGTCAAAACCAAAACGTTTCACATCTTGAGAACTGATCTTAACAAACATTTCAGGAAGAGAATTAATCAAATCAAGTTTCTCACAGTGCTCTTGAATGTTTGTGGACAAAGGCGTAAGAGTTGTGCCTGGATCAAAGCAAAGATGATTCTCCATATTGATGGATGTTATGATTGATGCTTCCTCACCAAATTTTGGACCAAGTTCGTCTTCCTCATCAAAGATGGGACCTAGATCATTGTTCAAATGTATCTTAATGCCAAGAAGCGGTCCTGGATGTGGGTAGTCGAATGGCTCTTCCTCAAAATCCTGTGAAACTAGAACAAGACTACTCGGATACTCCGGTTCAAAACAGGTTAGTCCCTTAGTCTCTTCATCATCAAACATAAGATCAGATTTTGGAGAAGGAAGATCACATTCAACCTCACAAATGATCAAACTTTCCAAAGGCTCTTCATCATATTCATCAAAAATGGGTAAAGAATCTGAAAAATATTTTTAGCTCTTCAAGTTGTTTTCAGATTTACCTTTGGGTTCTTCACTGATGAATATTGATGGTTCAGCCACAGGTGCACTTGTGGTTGTGCTATTCGTGTGGATCTTGCAGATGTCCTTAAGTGCTTTCATCATCTCGTTCTTAAAGTTTTCACAGATCTCTTGGACATCAAACCTCCTGTTTGGCATCTTATGTGTTCTTCCTTGGGTTAGCCTTTCCTGATTCAACAAATTTTGGGATGAAGATTTGGAGATAGCTTGTTGTTGAGATTTTTCGTTGCTACTCCTCCTTTGAAGCCCAAACATACCTGAAAATTCTCAACACAAAAGGTTAACAGATAAAAATAATCCTCACACTCTCAAGTGTTTAATCTCCCCACTCAAGTGTTTCACTCGGAATTCAGATGGTCACTCAAGAGTTTCTTCTCAATGTTCTAAGAAAGACAAACCAAGTTTCCCAATGGGTTTTCCAAGCAACAAACAATGAAATGAGATAGGAAGATAAGAAATTTGGGTTTTGGAATCTGCTTTAACCTCCTCAAAGGCCGGATTTCTCCTCGGCCAGCAGACTTTCTCTTCCACCACCAAACCAAAATCAAACTTTTCGAAATTTTTCTCTTTTTTTTTACTCTTTTTTTTCTTTTCTTTTTCTTTTGATCTTTCTCTTTTCTTTTTTTTTTCTTTTTTTTATATGGTGGATGGTAATGAGGGGCCCAGATTCAAGATAGAAAGAAGAAGAAGTGTTTGAAGAAATTTAAATGAAAGATGAGAAGAATGGATAAATGATACCGATTGATTGGCTCTGATACTACTTGATACGTTCTAGATTCGGAAAGGATCACTCAAACGGTTCGAAGGATATGAACTCGCCAGAAGGGAGAACTGATGGGTTGAATGGTGACACAAAGGGTTGCGGATGGCCCGATGATACTACCAGAGATTCGTCATTGCTTGATGTGACGCACAAGTCCAACAAACGAAGGTTTGTTTACTCGGAGATAACCTCACCAAGAAACAGAAATGTTCTAAACAAAGAGCAAAGACAATAAACTCAAAATAAGAAGAAACTTGATTTTTTATTTCTGTAGAAAGATTACATATTTATAGTAGTAAAGGCATATGAAAGGACTTAGAATTTTGTGGAAAAACATGCATAGAAAAATGCAAACAAAGACTTGATTAAATTATTGTTTTGACTGAAACTTGGACTACCTCTTCATATAGCCACGACCAGGACTTTGAAAAGTGAAAAATATGCTCCTGATATGGGCCAATACATGTCCTTTTGAGGCCTGGTCGAAATCCATCTTTTCCTTAGCCAATATTTTATCGGTTTCTCCATTTGGCCCAAACAAGTCCGTTTTTGAATATTTTCGAAAACCATCAAGCCGAATGCTTTCTTGGAAATTTAAATCATGAATAATCTCCTTTGGATTGATTGAATTGGTCTTTGGTCCATCAAAAATAAGGTCAGGCATTTTCAGTTTCTCGGGTGGTCGTACTAGCTCGGAAGATCGAACTAGCTCGCTCAGCTCGTCCAAATGAGTGTCAATCCAGCTCAGATCGTCTAGGATAGTGTAAGTCCAGCTCACTTTAGTATTCAGCTCATCCAATATAGTGTCAATTAGCTCATCCAGCTCCAAGGCAGTGTCGGTCCAGCTCACCTGAATGCGCACATGTCTGAATTCGCGAGAACTAAAGATCACCTGGTTTGTAAATGGCATAACTCCCACATCTGAACTCCGTTTGTTCTGATTCTTCTTCAAGGAGCTCCATAATTTAGTTGAGAACATTCTCCAAGTAATTTTATGCGTAGAAGCCTTGTGGTTTGGAAGATATGAGTCAAACAATGAACATATATCTTTACTGCTTTCCATGATAATGCCATGCATGTCTGTTTTGCCCGGTGTTCTATCCCAAGGGCGCATCATACGTGGTACGACCCGGATCATTTTCGACCATATCCGTGTCTGGAATCATATTTTCATATCCTTTTCTATTCTTAGCACCATTCTTTTGTTTTCTAGGAGTTTTATCCTTGGAACCAATTGGTCTACCACGTTTCAAACGTTGTCTAAACTCAGTAGCAACTTGATTTTGTCCTTCTTGGACTTCTACTCTTATTGGTGCATTACAAGCTGGAATATGTGATCTTGTCACTCTATTTGGGTCAGCAAATGAATCTGGCAATTGACTGGCTAGCATTTGTAAATGGACAATCTTTTGGGACTTCTTAGTCACAATCTTTGGTCCGAGGATTTTGCCAAGATTCTGATGGTCTATGCCATTCGATTTCTTTGATTTCTTTAACCAGCTTGCTATTCTCTTCCCTAAGGTCGGATATTTGGACTCATCAAAATGGCAGTCCATGTATCTGGCCTTGATAGATCACCAGTAGTAGGCTCTAGATACTTTATAATTGAGGGAGAGTCATATCCAACATAAATTCTCATCCTTCTTTGAGGTCCCATTTTGGTTCTATGTGGTGGAGATATTGGTACAAGAACAGCACAACCAAATGTTTTAATATGGGATATATCTGGCTCGTGACCGTAATGAGTTGGGATGGTGAATATTTATGTTTACTAGATGGTCTGATGCGAATTAATTCAGCTGCATGTAAGACTGCATGGCCCCAAGCTGATACAGAAAGTCGAGACCTCATGAGTAATGGTCGAGCTATCAACTGTATTCTTTTGATAAACGATTCAGCCAGTCCATTTTGTGTATGGACATGTGCCACGGGATGTTCCACACTAACTCCCATGGACATACAGAAATCGTTGAAAGCTTGGGATGTAAATTCACCAGCATTGTCTAGACATATAGTCTTTAAAGGAAAGTCTGGAAAGTGTGCTCTCAGTCTTATGATCTGGGCAAGTAGCCTGGCAAATGCCATATTTCGTGTGGATAGTAGGCAGACATGGGACCATCTCGTGGATGCATCAATAAGCACCATAAAATATCTAAAAGTCCCACAAGGTGGGTGTATTGGTCCACATATGTCTCCTTGGATCCTTTCCAGAAAATTTATCATTTCCTTATTCACCTTGGTCGGTGAAGGCCTTACTATGAGTTTCCCTTGTGAACATGCTTCACATGTGAGTTTATTTGGGATAACTCGTTTCATTGTGTGCCCTTTTGAGTTTATGATTATTTTTCGCATCATGTTTGAACCAGGGTGGCCGAGCCTGTCATGCCATAAAGTGGTCATCTCGCAGGTATTGGCTGCGGATATGCTGGTCTTTGAAAGATATAGACCAGTCGAGATCGCAGGTATGGTTTCTAGGACCTTTTTAATGCCTTGGGTGATCTGAGTAATATGTAGGAACTCTTTTGTTTCCTCACCCATGGTTTCAATGTGAAAACCATTCAATCTTATATCTTTAAAGCTCAATAAGGATCTCTTAGAGCTGGGTGAGTATAAGGCATTAGGTATCTCTAGAAGGGTGCCTTTAGGCAACACCAAATTAGCTTGGCCGTGGCCTTCATTGAGGCTAGCCGTGCCTGCAATAGTGTGTATATTGGCGTTTTGTTTAAAGAGATTGATGAAATATCTCTTATCTCTAAGTATCGTGTGGCTTGATCCACTATCCACCACAAGTGTATCCATTCTATTCAAGAAATGATTTAGACTCAGAGATATAAAATAGGCTTGCATATAATTATAAGTTCAAAACACCAAATCAAAACATCAAAACAAGAATCCAAAACAATAATGAACTCATAAAACAATAGAGTAAATCAAACAATATGATATGATGTCGATATTTTATTTCAAGCAATCTGATGTTTCAAAGTCCATTAGACCATCCTTTTCATGGTTAAATCACCATGTTCGTCCTCGACCATATGGGCTTCCGGGTGCTTCCCCTTTTTGGCTTTGTTCGTAAAGGTCACAAAGGTGTTTAGGGGTTCGGCAAGTCTTGGCCCAGTGGTTATCCATGCCGCATCTGGGGCAGACAGTTCTGGTCGAGTGGGGTGGTTTGGATATACCACCTCGTCCTCACCCTCGACCATTTCCGTTCCTGGGTCCTTGGTCAAAGCCACGATTGCTCATGGGTCGATCAGACCTGTTCCATCGGTTACCCGAGGATCGATGACCAGAAGGTTGGTTGCCCGAAGGTTGCCCACGACGACTATGTCCTCTGCGACCACGGTTTCTACCATGTGGTCTATTTCCTTGGACATGGTTGCTTTCTTTCTTATCTCCACTGGCCTTATTGGCTTCAGGTAATGGAGTAGAACCGGGAGGCCTTAACTCACTATTCCTCATAAGCAACTCATTGTTTGTCTCAGCTAGCAACAAGCAAGAGATCAAGTCGGCATAGGTGGTGAAACCTTTTTTCGGTATTGCTTCTGTAATAACACATTGCTCGAATGGAATGTGGAGAAGGTCTTTTCAAGTAGATCCTTCTCTGATACAGTCTCACCACATAGTCTCAATTTGGAGACTATCTTAAAGAGTGTTGAGTTGTAATCGTCCACAGACTTAAAGTCTTGGATCCTGAGGTTTCTCCACTCGTAATGTGGCCTTAGGCAGCAGCACTGTCCTTTTATGATCATATCTGGACTTTAGTGCGTGCCATAGATCCAGAGGGTCCTCAATGGTAAGATATTGGTCCTTAAGACCTTCAGTGAGATGATGGCGAATGATCAGGATTGCCTTGTATTTGTTTTTCTCATTCTCTTGATTGTCATCAAGGATGCAATCACCGAGTCCTTTAGACTTCAGGTTGATCTTTGTATCAAGCGCCCACTGCAAGTAATTATCTCCTGAGAGACGCAGGGCAGCATAGTCGAGATTGCATATGTTCG
>CAJHQP010006145.1:0-40373 GCA_905132765.1 Moricandia arvensis | reverse complement strand
CCGTCCGTACGCTTGACCCGGAATTTGCACATCCTCCCTTTGATCCCAAACTCCATCCTAAACCCTTTAAACCTCCTCTCTTTATTACCTCAGATCAACAGAGATCAAGCCAACATGTCTTTGGGATGATAATGAGGGGTGTCTGCCCTCCTGGCTTACACTTGAATCCCTCACTTCATCCTTCTTCAGAATGTCCTTGCAAAGTGAGTTGTAGGACTGACTTAATAGGGGGGCTTTGCAAAGAGTTAGCTGCCATCTTTTCAGTGAACTGCCTTCTCTTTGCTCAGCCAAGTATATCCCTGGTCAACTCCACTTTTTCCTTTGCTTCAGCTTCAACAATGGGTCATTGGCTTCTCATTAACACCCCTCCTCAAGCTTGACCAGAGAATGAGAGTATATGGCCAAGCTTGAAGGTTAGATCCAATGACAGCCAACTCCTTGAGACCACAGCCCTCTTGGCTGAAAGAATGTGAGAATTATAAAGAGTTTATGTGAGAATACTGAAGAACTCAGCAAGAACAAGAGAGAGAAAGGTAGATTTCGTGAGAGAGAGAGGGAGAGAGTTGTAGAGAGAGAACCAGAATAATGAGGAACTGATTCCTTGCCTTAATTGAGTCATGGTACATGTATATTTAAAGGGAGACAAATCCCCAATAAACTATTAAACAAAGAGACCTACAGAAGTATTAAACAAATGCATTCTTGGACAGAAGTGGCTCAGGCAGAGAGGGTGAAAGGGACAGGACCTAAACAGTCCAAAAGTGGTCCAGAAGTGGTCCAGAAGTGGTCCAGAAGTGGTCCAGAAGTGTTTGAATACTTCCCATCTCGTGACCTTTGCTCCCAACAGCTCTCTTGTCTTCTGATTTATTAAATACTTCTTTCTTAGGCAGAGAAAGCCATCTTCTGATTTATGTAGACCTCTTCTCTATCTTGCACTCCAAGCTAGGTTAGGTTGTACGGACATACTTGCATTCCAAGGTAGGTTGATCTTTTGCTTAATCTTCTTGTATACATGCCATTTATTTCTTCATGTCAACACTCCCCCTCAAGCTTGACCATAGGGACTGGTCAAGCTTGGGCACGATGAAGCATTCCCTCATTAAAACCTTTACTTGAAAAAAAACCACTTGGGATAAAAACCAAGCAAAGGGAAAAGAGTAGAACACTTCATGGCAAGAGGATCACTGACATCTGAGGTCTATGAGTCCAATCTTAGGATGAATGAACTCACACACCTTGCTGCTAGCTGCCTTAGTGAATATGTCAGCTAGTTGATCTTCACTTCTAGTGTAGCATGGAAGAATGACTTGCTGCTCCACTGCTTGCCTCACCTTATGGCAGTCCACTTCTATATGCTTTGTCCTCTCATGAAAGACTGAATTGGATGCAATGTGTATTGCTGCCTTGTTGTCGCAATGCATAGTCATGGGTGTGGTGATCTCAATGCCCAAGTCCTTTAGCAGTCCCTTGATCCATATGAGTTCACTAGTAAGCTTCCTCATAGATCGGTACTCTGCCTCAGCACTTGAACATGACACCACCTTCTGCTTCTTGCTCTTCCAAGTCACCAAGTTGCCTCCAATAAATGTGCAGTACCCAGTAGTTGATCTCCTATCAACCCTATCTCCTGCCCAATCAGCATCACAATATCCAGTGATCTCAGTGCTTCCATTGCAACCCATCCAAACACCTTGACCAGGAGCTTCTCTCAAGTATCTCAAGATCCTCTCCACCATGTTCCAGTGATGAACCTTAGGGGTTTGCATATGCTGGCTGACTTGGTTCACAGCAAAACACACATCTGGCCGAGTGATAGTTAGATATATGAGCTTCCCAACCATCCTCCTATACTTCTTTATATCTTCAAAGGGAGTGTCTTCAAACTCCCCCTCTCGCAATACCTTGTACCCTTCTTCCAATGGGGTTTTGGCATGTCTTCCTCCAAGGTTTCCTGCCTCATTTAAAAGATCAAGTGTGTACTTCCTTTGGGATAAGAAAAGCCCCTCTTTAGAGCGGCATATTTCAATCCCTAGGAAGTACTTCAACTCTCCCAAGTCTTTGATATCAAAAGATGATTTAAGGAAAGCTTTGGTTGAGAGTATACCTTCCTTGTCACTGCCAGTGATGATAATGTCATCAACATACACTAGAATGACCACAATCCCTTGCTTGCTGGTTAGAGTGAAGAGAGTATGATCTGCCTCAGATTTCACAAATCCTCTTCCATTGAGTGTGGTGCTGAGCTTGTGATACCACGCCCTTGGAGATTGCTTCAAGCCATAGATTGCCTTCTTCAACCTTAATACATTCCCTGGTTTGACCATGCTTTCTAGGCCAGGAGGTGGTCGCATATATACCTCATCTTCCAACTCTCCTTGTAGAAAGGCATTCTTCACATCCATCTGCCATAGATCCCATTCTAAGTTGACAGAAAGTGATAGAAGAATCCTTATAGTATGCAGCTTGGCCACTGGTGCAAATGTATCAAGATAATCTTCCCCATAGACCTGAGTGTATCCTCTTGCAACTAGCCTTGTCTTTCTCCTTTCTGGTTTTCCATTGGCTAAGTACTTGATGGTGTATATGAGGCGACTTGTTACAGCTTTCTTGCCTTTGGGGAGCTCAGTTTCAAACCATGTATCATTCTTGATCATGGCATTGATCTCATCTCCAACAGACTCTCTCCACTCTTCATGTTGCATAGCCTCTTCATAAGATTTTGGGATGTATTCCTGATCTAATTCCCCAATAAAGACTTGATGCTCTTCAGGATATTGAGCAAGAGAGCGTAGTACACTCACTGGATGTGCCACAGCTTCAGCATTGAAGTAAACTCTTGTATTTATCCAGTTCGAAGCAGGTTTCTTGAATCTTGTACTCCTTCTCAAAGGCTGTATCTGATCAGGTTCTGCCTCATTTGTTTCACTTGGTTCACCTACTTGAGTCTCATTTTCTGATTCTGATGGCATCTCATCTTGATCATGAGCTACTGAGTTCTCTTCAGGCTCTCCATTCCTATTGCCCCCCTCATGATCAGGATGAGTGACTCCAATATCTTCTTCATCCTCTTCTATAGCATGATTGGGAACCTCCCTGACTTTTTCAGGTTCTTTTGACAAACTGATGCCAAGATTTTCCATAATAATTCTCAGATTATTGGCCTTGTCTGATGCTTGAGACAGATCTTTGAGCTCATCCCAATTCTTCTCAGCATAAAACCCTTTGCCTTCCATAAACTTTACATCTCTGGATACAAGTACTCTCCTTGTTTCAGTATTGTAACACTTGTATCCTTTCTGTGTAGGTGAGTATCCAATGAACATGCACTTCATGCTCTTTGCCTCTAGCTTGTTTCTTTGCTCTCCTGGTATCAACACGAAGCAGGTGCATCCAAACACTCTAAGATGTGTTGAAATGAGTGAGTACAAAAAGAGAAAAGAAGATAAGGATAAGGAGAGAGTCTTGGACAGGCTGGCACAGCTGGAAAGTAAAAGAAGCTTTTGTGGCCAGCAAGGAAGGAGCTAAAAGGAGTTTATGTGGCCAGAAAAGAAGATACCAAAGCATCTTTTGATTCCTCCACGAAAACCCTTGTATCTGACTCTATATATGTTGTAACTCTCTCATTTTCCTAAATAAACCGAGTTTAAGCCTCTCTCTCTCTCGTTACTCTCTTTATTCTCTCTATTCTCTCTAATCTCTCTAATCTCTCATACAATCAATCTGTTTCTCTCTTAAACTCGTGCCTTTACACTCACTAAATCAAAAGTGATTATGGTATCAGAGCCAGGTTCATCAAAGGGGTTTGGGTGAAAGGTTCTAATGGAAACCAACGACCACAGAGTGAAAGTGAAGTCTAGATCTGTGATTGAGGTGTTGCAGGAAGGGATAACCTATGAGGAGGTGTCCGGATCTGTTGAAACAGCTTTGAAAAGCCATGGTTTGTGGAGTAGTCACGAAAAGGTGGAAGCTTTTGAAGATATGACTACTGGGGAAGGTCAGATAGATGACCTGAAGGATGAAGACAAGTGGGTCAGAGAAGACATAAAAGCACTTGAGATCATCCATAGATCTCTCTCAAAATCGTTTGTGGAAGTGTATAAGCAATGTCAAGCCGCAAAGGAGATATGGGAGAGACTTGAAGCAGTGTTTGGGAACAAGTTCAATCTGATGGGGATCTGTGTAGCTGAGAGGGTTATCAGAGACTTAGAGCAGAGAAAGGACGAGTTCAATCAGCTGATAAGGAAGCTCAGATACTTGTGGTCAGAGCTGATTGATGCGGATGGTGTAGGTACTTTGGTTCAAAGAGAACAAAGTGGTCCTAAACTGAACAAGCAACCAGCTTGTGAGAAGAGTGGTATGAGACGTAAGAAAGGAAGACTGAGGAAGCTTTCCAGGGTCAAGAAAGCTAAGGGAAAGTATGAGAAGACTAACATACATCCTGCCGGACTGGAAAAGCACCTAAGGATACTGATCAAGGAAGTGACACAGCATATGGTCAGAGGAGAATGCTCCTATTCAGCTTACATGGGTGAGTCAGTAGGAGAAAGATTGGGATCCAATGAACCAGGGATATCAAGAGCTGATGGTCCTATTACGAGGAAGGATTGGGAGACATTTATGGAGCACATCCAAGCTTTGGTTACAACCAGGAAGCAAAGGAGACACTCTAGTGTTGGTGGAGAGGCTACTAATCCTATTATAGTGGATTCTGGAGCAACCCATCACATGATCAGTGATAGGAGTTTGATGAGTAATATCAAAGCCACCACAGGGAGTGTCAGGATAGCTAATGGTGATCAGATCCCAATAGAGGGGATAGGCAATCTGAAGTTGTTTGAGAAGGATTCAGTTGCCTTCTACCTACCTCGGTTCACATCCAATCTGATATCTGTGAAGAAAGCAACTGTGGATCTCAATTGCCAAGTTGTATTCAGGCCAAATGAAGTGGAGTTTCAAGACTTGGAGTCTGGACAAGTCATTGGCCGAGGAGACAGCAGAAATGAGCTCTACCATCTCCAAACGACTAAGCTCTCTAAAACCTTTGACTCTATTTGCTTAAGTAGTGCTACTGATAGTATTGATAGCAGTACTTGGCATGCTAGATTGGGTCACCCTCATACTCGTGCAATTGAACTGATCTTACCTACTCTATCATTCAATCATTTGGAGTGTGAAGCTTGCATCCTAGGAAAGCATTGTAGGACTGTGTTTCCAACATCAGACACTATATATGAAAACTGCTTTGATCTAATACACTCTGATGTGTGGACATCTCCATGTGTGTCTAGGGATAATCAGAAGTATTTTGTGACTTTTATTGATGAGAAGTCTAAGTATACTTGGATCACATTGCTTCCATCTAAGGATAGAGTGCTAGATGCCTTTGTAAACTTCCAAGCATATGTTACTAATCATTACAATGCTACTGTGAAGGTACTAAGGTCAGACAATGGGGGAGAATACACTAATCATTCCTTCAAGAATCACTTGGCCAAGCATGGGATAGTGCATCAGATGAGTTGTCCTTACACACCACAGCAGAATGGAGTTGCTGAGAGGAAGAATAGGCATCTTATGGAGGTTGCTAGATCCATGATGTACCATGCTAATGTCCCTAGGCGATTTTGGAGTGATGCTGTTCAGACTGCATGCTACCTTATCAACCGGATTCCAACCAAGATATTGAAGAATCTGTCTCCATATGAAGTGTTGAACAAAACCAAGCCATATATAGATCATTTGAGAGTGTTTGGGTGTCGGTGCTATGTCTTGGTTCCTGGAGAGCAGAGGAACAAGTTGGATGCAAAGAGTACTAAAGCTATGTTTATTGGTTACTCAGTAACTCAAAAGGGGTACAAGTGCTATGATCCAGTGACAAGGAGAGTGTTGGTTTCCAGAGATGTGAAGTTCATGGAGGCAAAGGGGTATTATGAGGAAAAGAAATGGGAAGACTTAGAAGACATGTCTAAAGAACCAGAGGATAAGGCATTGAATCTGAAGTTCTTATTGGAGAAGCTTGGGGTAAACATGTCCCAAGATGAAGGGATAAAGGGCACTCCTCCTTCTGATCAAGCTAGAGGAACTGAAGGAACAACCCCTCTTGATCATGAGGGGGGAGAAGAGTCTGAATCAGAAGTGCATGAGCAGCATCAAGAGGATTCAGGTCATCATGATCAAGAGGTGACACATGAGGCTGAGAATTTGGATCAGTCTAGTGGAGAGGAGGTAAATGAGATACCTCCAGAAGTTCAAGAAGAGGTTCAGCCTTTGCGAAGGAGCACAAGGGTTAGGAGGGATCCTTCCAACTGGGTAAACACGAGAGTGTACTACAATGCCCAGGCTGTGAAGCATCCTTCTCAAGTCGTGTGTTCCTTTGCAGAGTATCCAGAAGAACACATGGTTTTTATGTGTAACTTGGATGAGAATGAGGTTCCAAGATCCTATGAAGAAGCCATGAAGGATAAAGAATGGAGAGAGTCAGTGGGTAATGAATGTTAACTTGAAGAGATACAAATGAACAAGAGAGAGAGATGAGATGGAGGGAAAGGAGATAGATGGTGTGAAGGGATCTTGTGCAACAAGAATGGAGAAGGCTGTGGGAAGCTGATATGTGCACAAGAGGCTTCAGAACACATTGAGGATGATAAAGAAGGACCTTGGGAAGCTCTTATGAGAAGAAGGGATCAAATGGACGAGTTTAGGGTGAGGTGTACGGACAGCTGTACGGCCGTACGGACTGTACGGACCGTACGGACCAACCTCGACCCAAAACCATCTATACTCGACCATTTGAGCAGAAAAGAAGTTTTATGTCTTGTGCAAACTTAGGGCTAAAACTGTACGGACCATCTTGATATATATGGCCGTACAACCCTAAGAAAGCACAAGACTTGTGAACCAAGCTTCAAGAAGGTTTGTTATGGTGAGCAAAGACTTGGGATCCGTGGGAGGCTTAGGCAAGGTGAAAAGATGCTGAGAATATACCTTAGGCGAAAAGGAAGAGCTGTCTACTTTCCAGGAAGGAGCTGAGGTTTGGATAAGGTTATCCATCCATAAAGCAAAGGAAGAGCTTATGGATAACCTTATCCATTCGCCCATAAAGCAAAGGAAGAGCAGCTTGGGACAGCCTGTCCCAAGCATGTGAGCAATTCCAGCCAAGTATTTCAAACCAAGTCTGTTGACTACACATGCTTTGCTTTATCCTTTGTAAACCCTAATGTAGCTCTCTCTCTCTATATAAACTGATCTCTGGCGAGTTGTAATCTTCAAGGGAGTAAGGGGGAAAACCCCTCTCCACTTCCAGAAATAAAAGCTTGTAGTTCTTGGATCGAATCCTTCTTAAGTCTCTCTCTTTCTTAGTCTCTTTAATCTCTCTAAGTCTCTCATACTCTCTGATTCTGATTCAAGTTCATACAAGTAAACCAGAACCCTTTCTCTTCATCATCTCGTGTTCATCATTGCCTTAAAGGCTTGTTCATCACACACAAACCCAGATCCACATACTCTGGTGAAAATCCAACATGGTATCAGAGCCAGGTTCATCAGAACTTGGTGTCTAGCTTCCGCAAAGATCAAAGCTTTCTCTCATGCCATCAAAACCCAGAAAGAAGCTTCCTTTCCAGCCTGTTCAACCTCTACAAGATGGTGTTCATCCGGAAAGCCCAGAAGCTGTTCTTGAAGTCTCATGCTTTCTCATACCGTCCAGAAGAAAGGAGAGCCTCGGATCCAGAAGTTATGGAGTGGATTAGCTACCCTCTTCATCAAATCAAGTCCAAGGCGTGTTCTTATTCAAAGACCAGGAAGAAAGGTGAAAGCTTTCACCTTGTTACTGGTGGGGGCGACCAAAGTATGAAGAAAGGTGGGGAATTTAGGCATGAAGAGTCCAAGGGAAGGTCCATGGAGGAAGGAGGTGTTGGAGGCGCAACCAATAGCCCCTGATCTTGCCATGAATCAAAGGTGTTCAAGGAACTAACACTAGTTCCTTGTTTGTAAGAACCTACTGTCCCTTGTTATAAAGCTTGATACTTTATGAACTGAATGTGTTGTGTGATGTGTTTGAGACCTGAGGATGTATTAAGATTGCTATATATGAATGTTTAGAATCTATCCCAGGTTGTTTAGATGACTCGTTTTGAATGGTTGAGTGTTTAAAGTGCTTGCTCCAGTTCTAAATGTTGCTTGACATGATATTAGATAGCATGTTCTGAATCTGCTTGCATACATGAATAGAAACTGATTTAAAGTAAAGCATTTGGGTCTGGTGTTTGGAAATGGCATTTATGCTTAGTCTCTGTTCTTATGAATGTCTTGCTAGGATGATAGATAGTTGTATCTAATCCGTTTTGCATTCATGAAGTAAATGGGTTAAGGCTGTTGCATACTCTTGTCATTGGGGCTGCCTTAAGGTTGAGACACCTAGACTGATGTCTAAGGGTCGTTTAAGGCAGGGAATGGTTGCCTAAGTGCTTTGTGATAGCATTTAGAGAGTGGTAAGCTTGCATTAGATGGATCTCAATGATGATGAGATACTGTCTAAGTGCAAAGCTTGTGACATTGGTGATCAAACTTGATGATTAGTCAAGGTTTGATCCCAATGCAAGTGTGTCTTATCTAGTTTGGAGTTTGAGTGTTGTTTCAGGTTCACATGGAGTGTCTCTTGTTCAACACCAATCCAGAACAAGAGGAAGGCTTGATCCATTGTGTGGAGCAATGGGAATGTTCTTGGTGTAGTAGCTGGTTATAAGAAGCGCAGACCATGAAGGTTGATGAGCTCCTGGTTCAAGGCACACAAGAAGAAGAGAAGGTCATCACTGAAGCTTGAGGAGGCCGGTGACCTGAGGGTACTTGAAGCTGAAGACATGAAGGTGGACCAGTGGTTTAAGCGCAGCTGTTGGGGTGATGTGCTCCTGGTTTGAATGCTCATTCAGGCTCACTTTCAAGCTTGAACCTAGACTCAATTCAAGCTTGAGGTGGGGACTTGAGTGAGCTACCTGATGATCTAAGTTCAAGACCTGGTTCCTCCTCACCATTGCACCAGGAATAGAAGATGGAGCCATCCGGGTTTAGACATTGGCGAGTCTAGACAAGAGAGTGGTCAGAGCACTCTTGGCTGTGTGAAGAAGAAGGTGACTCTACAATGCGGCTTCTGAAGTGAGGTGGTTGAAGAGTTAGCTGAGGTATCTTCCAGCATTCCATTCAAGATGGCGAGATCAGAAAGGAGTGGGCAGTGGTGTGTTGATCAAGATCATGAAGCTGTCCTTCCAAGCTTGACTTGTTCCACATGGTCAAGCTTGAGGGGGAGTATTGAGAAGCTTCAATGATCTGTGAAGATGGAGTCCTTGGTGGTTATTCAAGAAGAAGAAGCAACCAAGGCTGAGAAGGATGATGGTACTCAATGGAGTTTGTATCTTGGTAATCCGAGCACTTAACCCAACAAGAAGTTGGGTGAAAGGGGGAGAGACCAAGATCAGTATGAGATGAGCTAAATGAGCTCAATAAGAGTTAGTGGTGTGCAATGAGAGTCGGTCCAGACTTGCACCACAGTTAGGCCATGATCCAGAGTTCTTTGTGTTCACCACACTGGTTGAGACACAAAGAACTCACTGGCCAATCCCTAGGCCTTGAAGGAGCTTACTCTTTTCCTTATGAGGGTTTTATCCCTAAGGAGGGTTTTCTCTCATAAGGTTTTTAATGAGGAGTGACTTCAAGGTTCCAAGCTTGACTTAGGATCACTAGAGTCAAGCTTGAGGGGGAGTGTTAACTTGAAGAGATACAAATGAACAAGAGAGAGAGATGAGATGGAGGGAAAGGAGATAGATGGTGTGAAGGGATCTTGTGCAACAAGAATGGAGAAGGCTGTGGGAAGCTGATATGTGCACAAGAGGCTTCAGAACACATTGAGGATGATAAAGAAGGACCTTGGGAAGCTCTTATGAGAAGAAGGGATCAAATGGACGAGTTTAGGGTGAGGTGTACGGACAGCTGTACGGCCGTACGGACTGTACGGACCGTACGGACCAACCTCGACCCAAAACCATCTATACTCGACCATTTGAGCAGAAAAGAAGTTTTATGTCTTGTGCAAACTTAGGGCTAAAACTGTACGGACCATCTTGATATATATGGCCGTACAACCCTAAGAAAGCACAAGACTTGTGAACCAAGCTTCAAGAAGGTTTGTTATGGTGAGCAAAGACTTGGGATCCGTGGGAGGCTTAGGCAAGGTGAAAAGATGCTGAGAATATACCTTAGGCGAAAAGGAAGAGCTGTCTACTTTCCAGGAAGGAGCTGAGGTTTGGATAAGGTTATCCATCCATAAAGCAAAGGAAGAGCTTATGGATAACCTTATCCATTCGCCCATAAAGCAAAGGAAGAGCAGCTTGGGACAGCCTGTCCCAAGCATGTGAGCAATTCCAGCCAAGTATTTCAAACCAAGTCTGTTGACTACACATGCTTTGCTTTATCCTTTGTAAACCCTAATGTAGCTCTCTCTCTCTATATAAACTGATCTCTGGCGAGTTGTAATCTTCAAGGGAGTAAGGGGGAAAACCCCTCTCCACTTCCAGAAATAAAAGCTTGTAGTTCTTGGATCGAATCCTTCTTAAGTCTCTCTCTTTCTTAGTCTCTTTAATCTCTCTAAGTCTCTCATACTCTCTGATTCTGATTCAAGTTCATACAAGTAAACCAGAACCCTTTCTCTTCATCATCTCGTGTTCATCATTGCCTTAAAGGCTTGTTCATCACACACAAACCCAGATCCACATACTCTGGTGAAAATCCAACATGGTATCAGAGCCAGGTTCATCAGAACTTGGTGTCTAGCTTCCGCAAAGATCAAAGCTTTCTCTCAGAAATGACACATGGTATGAGAGTGAGCTACCTAAGGGGAAGAAGGCTGTGACTAGTAGATGGATATTTACAATCAAATACCTTGCAAATGGGCAGATTGATAGGAAGAAGACCAGGTTAGTAGCAAGAGGTTTTACACAGACTTATGGTGAAGATTACATTGATACATTTGCTCCTGTAGCTAAGCTTCACACAGTCCGGATTGTATTGTCTATTGCTACAAACCTAGAGTGGGACTTATGGCAGATGGATGTGAAGAATGCTTTCTTGCAAGGTGAGCTTGAAGATGAGGTTTATATGCTGCCGCCCCCTGGTCTTGAGCATCTAGTGAAACCAGGAAATGTGTTGAGATTGAAGAAAGCTATATATGGGCTAAAGCAGTCACCTAGAGCCTGGTATAGAAAGCTGAGTACAACTCTAAATGGGAGAGGGTTCAGAAAGTCTGAACTAGATCACACTGTCTTCACTCTGGTTACTCCATCAGGAATCATTGTGATATTGGTGTATGTGGATGATTTGATCATCACAGGAAGTGATAAGGCTGGGATTAAAGCTACTAAGGAGTTTCTCAAGTCAGTGTTTGATATCAAAGATTTGGGAGAGATGAAGTATTTCTTGGGGATTGAGATATGCAGATCTAAGGAGGGTTTGTTCATGTCTCAAAGGAAGTATACGATGGATATGTTGAAGGAGACTGATGTGCTTGGAGGAAAGATAGCCAAGACACCTCTTGAAGAGGGGTATAAGGTTCTACTTGAGGGGGAGATTGAAGAGAACCAGTTGTTTGAGGATGCTAAGTTATACAGGAAGATGGTTGGGAAGCTGATCTACTTGACTATCACAAGACCAGATATATGTTTTGCAGTGAATCAAGTAAGTCAGCATATGCAGGATCCAAAGGTCCATCACTGGAAGATGGTTGACAGGATACTAAGGTATTTGAGTGGCACGCCTGGACAAGGAGTGTGGATGGGATGCAATGGCAGTACAGAAGTAGTTGGGTATTGTGATGCTGATTGGGCAGGAGATAGAGTTGATAGGAAATCAACTACTGGGTATTGTACATTCATTGGAGGGAACCTGGTTACTTGGAAGAGTAAGAAGCAGAAGGTTATTTCCTGTTCAAGTGCTGAGGCTGAGTATAGGGCTATGTTGAAGCTGACAAACGAGTTGGTATGGATCAAGGGCATTCTGAAGCATCTGGAGATTGAACAGACCACTCCCATGACAATGCACTGTGATAATCAAGCAGCAATTCACATTGCGTCTAACTCAGTCTTCCATGAGAGAACAAAGCACATAGAAGTTGATTGTCATAAGGTGAGACAGATGATTGTATCAGGAGTGATATTGCCATGCTATACAAGGAGTGAGGATCAACTTGCTGATGTGTTCACCAAGGCTGCGAGATTAAAAACAATGGATTCCATCCTTTCTAGGTTGGGACTCATTGATCTCACTCCAAACAACTGATCCCCTCACCATGGGGTCTTTACTCTTTTCCTTATCAAGGTTTTATCCCTAAGGAGGGTTTTCTTTGGTAAGGTTTTTAATGAGGAAGATCTCATGGCATTCCAAGCTTGACTTGTTCCACATGGTCAAGCTTGAGGGGGGAGTGTTGAAATGAGTGAGTACAAAAAGAGAAAAGAAGATAAGGATAAGGAGAGAGTCTTGGACAGGCTGGCACAGCTGGAAAGTAAAAGAAGCTTTTGTGGCCAGCAAGGAAGGAGCTAAAAGGAGTTTATGTGGCCAGAAAAGAAGATACCAAAGCATCTTTTGATTCCTCCACGAAAACCCTTGTATCTGACTCTATATATGTTGTAACTCTCTCATTTTCCTAAATAAACCGAGTTTAAGCCTCTCTCTCTCTCGTTACTCTCTTTATTCTCTCTATTCTCTCTAATCTCTCTAATCTCTCATACAATCAATCTGTTTCTCTCTTAAACTCGTGCCTTTACACTCACTAAATCAAAAGTGATTAAGATGTTGAATAGATGGTCTGGTTTTGTTTAATACTTCATAAGGAGAGATGTCATCCAGCACCCTGGTAGGAATCCTATTGATTAGATAGCATGCTGTGACCACAGCATCACTCCAAAATCTCTTAGGAACATTTGCATGGAACATCATAGATCTAGCCACCTCCATTAGATGCCTATTTTTCCTTTCAGCCACTCCATTTTGCTGGGGAGTATAAGGACAACTTGTTTGATGAACTATGCCATGTTTTGCCAGATGGTTCTTGAAAGCATGACTTGTATACTCTCCTCCATTGTCTGACCTCAGTACCTTCACATTAGCCTTAAAGTGGTTAGTGACATAAGATTGAAAGTTCATAAAGGCTTCTAACACACGATCCTTAGAAGGCAGTAGAGTAACCCAAGTGTATTTTGATTTTTCATCTATAAATGTAACAAAATACTTATGATTATCTCTAGACATGCAAGGTGAGGTCCAAACATCAGAGTGAACTAAGTCAAAGCGTTTCTCATAGATAGTGTCAGATGTTGGAAAAAACAGATTTGCAATGCTTTCCTAAGATGCATGCTTCACATTCTAGGTGGTTAAATGACATATCAGGCATAATGATCTTTAATGCACGAGTGTGAGGATGACCTAGTCTAGCATGCCAAATAGTGCTATCACACACAGATGAGTTACTGATCATGCATAAATGAGAAGGAGTAGAGGGTTTAGAGGGCTTAGTCTTTTGGAGATGGTATAAGCCACCCTGACTGTTTCCTTCACCAATCACCTTCCCTGTCTTAAGGTCCTGAAACTCAACATCATTAGGCCTAAAAACCACCTGACAATTCAGGTCAACCGTGGCCTTTTTCACTGAGAGAAGGTTAGAGGCAAAACTAGGCATATAAAAGGCAGTGGATTCCTTATCAAACAACTTAAGGTTCCCTATTCCTTCTATCTTCACCTTATCACCATTAGCTATTATTACATTCCCTAAGGCAGGCCTAACATCACTAATAAGATTCCTATCACTAATCATATGATGACTAGCTCCTGAATCTATTATGATTGGCCTAGAGATAAGGGAATGTGTACCAGACTGCTTTGCAGAGATGATTGCCTTAGCTGCTTTGATCAGTGGCGCAATATCACTCATTTTGATAGGGCCATCATTGATCTCTGCCTGGTTCCATGTTTTTACTTCCTTGGAATCACTGGTAAGTGCTGAGTACATAGATTCACCCTCAAACGCCACTTCTAGGCATGGTGGTTTGTTCTCCTTGAATTTAATTCCACCAGAGCTGAGAATATCCAAGCTTGATTGGTTTCTCTTCCTGAGATATCTTTTCTTGGCTTTCTTGTGCACAGGTAACAACACCATCCTTCCATTCTTCTTGTGTATATCCTTGGGAGCTGGCTTCCTTTCCCTTGTAAAGAGTGTGTGTGCTGTTTGTTCTCTCTGAACTAGAGCACACACGCCATCTAGGTCAGGAAGTTTATCTTCCCTCAGTACATGCTTGATCAACTGGTTGTAGGATGGGCTTAGATTCAGGAGTAGACTGAAGACCTTGTCTTGTTCATATCTTTCTCTTATGACATCAGGATCAACTGAGAATGGCCTCAGTGTATCTAGTTCTGCCCACAAGCTCCTAAACTTTCCAAAATATTGATTAAACTCCAATTTCTCCTGGCTGAAGTTGTTGATAATCTTCTTGACTTCAAACACTCTGCTCAGGTTTGAGAAATTCCCATAAACAATTTTAAGGCTATCCCATAGATCCTTGGCGGTTTCACAGTGTGAGTAAGCCTCCAATATTGAATCTGAGAGAGAGCTGTGAATGATCTCAAGTGTTAGCTGGTCTTCTTGAACCCACTTGTCTTCATTCTTCAGACCACCTGCTTGTTTCTCCTCTTGAGCCATCCTCTTCGAAGCATCAGCCTTTATGATGTGGCTGTCCCAAAGTCCATGCCTTCCCAAGGTAACTCTGGTCACTCTTGACCATAGCAGGTAGTTAGACCCCTCAAGGGTTACTGGAATCATGCTCTTTATCTTCATTTCCATGGCTGGTTTTCTTTTATCCACTGGACAAAACTATGGACTGATGGATAAAGATGAAGAGTTCATGAACTTACAGAACACAATAGAATAGAATTTTCGAAATTGAAAGAGAGCTTAAGAACTCAGATAAGTAAAGTGTCTAGAAAACTGGATTATCAAGAGATTTCAAAACTGGATGGAGAGAAAACAGAGTGAAGAACAGAGTAAAAACAGAGTGAAGAACAGAGTAAAAACAGAGTGAAGAACAGAGTAAACAGAGTGAAAGTGATTTTGTGCGGAAGTTAAGTTAGAATAAGGTTTCAAGAGCTTAATGCTCTGATACCATGAAAGAATGTGAGAATTATAAAGAGTTTATGTGAGAATACTGAAGAACTCAGCAAGAACAAGAGAGAGAAAGGTAGATTTCGTGAGAGAGAGAGGGAGAGAGTTGTAGAGAGAGAACCAGAATAATGAGGAACTGATTCCTTGCCTTAATTGAGTCATGGTACATGTATATTTAAAGGGAGACAAATCCCCAATAAACTATTAAACAAAGAGACCAACAGAAGTATTAAACAAATGCATTCTTGGACAGAAGTGGCTCAGGCAGAAAGGGTGAAAGGGACAGGACCTAAACAGTCCAAAAGTGGTCCAGAAGTGGTCCAGAAGTGTTTGAATACTTCCCATCTCGTGACCTTTGCTCCCAACAGCTCTCTTGTCTTCTGATTTATTAAATACTTCTTTCTTAGGCAGAGAAAGCCATCTTCTGATTTATGTAGACCTCTTCTCTATCTTGCACTCCAAGCTAGGTTAGGTTGTACGGACATACTTGCATTCCAAGGTAGGTTGATCTTTTGCTTAATCTTCTTGTATACATGCCATTTATTTCTTCATGTCAACATTGGCTTGAATTGTAGCATTTCTCTCTTGAGGAATCACCTGTTCACCCTCTTGGCTTCAGGTAATACGGCTTGAGAAATCTCTCCACCACACCAATCTTCCTCTACCATCTTGGGAGTTAATGAACACAATCAGTGTCCAAAGTGTTGCTGGGCAGTGGGCATTTTCTCCAGGGATAAGAATTTACATCTTCTGTAGGCTCTGAACGCATGGACTTCTTGCTCTTTAATTTAATGAGGCACAGCTTATCAAGAACCTGAGCTGGTTTCTTGAACCTCCAGCCCATTGGGGCTTAGTGAAACTGAAGTGGTTTGAGGTGTGGATTGAATATCAAACACCTCTTCTTGATGATTTTCTCCTTCTGGTCAAGGAGACACTTCAAACCCCTCCTGCCTTCTTGCTGGTCATGGGTCTTGGGGATCAGAGAGTGAGCTTCAGCTTTGTTGGCTAGAGAATACTTTGACCAGCCAGCTTTTTCAGTGACCTTGCTCCAAGAATGGTTTTCCCCATGGATTTTCTTCAGCATTTTTGACTAGAGGAGGTAGTTTTGTTTCTTCTTTGGACCCCTTGAAGTCTCTGGAGTCGCCATTTCAATTAATCTTTCCATCTTGGAAAGTTTGGACCAGTGGACAAGAGAATGTACCCACTGGTTTTGCAAAAGACAGAACTGTAAACTGAAACTTTGATGAAGCTTGTTGAACTGAGATGAGGCTTCCTTAAGTTTCAAACACTGGTATACTCTCCTATCTTGAGTTCTGGTGATTTTGTTCCCTCCTGGAAGACCTATGGACCAGTGGATAAAAAGATGTATCCAAGAAGATTTTTAAGACAGATTTTTACAGAGATTTTGCGGAAGTATGAATAGGTTTTCAGGAGCTTTGAGGCTCTGATACCATGTGAGAAATAAGAGAAAATGATGATAATATGGTGAGAATAAAGTGTTTAGACGAGTGTATTCAGAGAATGAAGAGTTTGGGTGAAAGAGAATCAGTTTTGGCTAAGAGACTGTTTTGTGAGTGAGATTGAGAGATTATGAGAGTTTGGAGAGTATGAGGCTGTGTGGACCAGAGAGAGAAGAGTCTTTGAGAGTGTGTGAACCAGAGAATAAGTGAAGGAGTTGGTTCATTTCTCCTTAGAGATTTCGTGGGTTACATGTGGGGGCTTTATAGCCAAGACACAAACAACTCACAAGACTACAAACACATTAAACTAACAATATAAGAGGTAAAGTAAACTAATAATAGTGTATGCAAAGATGATTCAGAACTGGCTGGACAGACTGGTGTGGAGCAGGCTGTTGTAGACAAACTGGCATGTCCAGAGGAGGTGAAAGGGACAGGAGGAGAGGCACAGCCTTCCTTGGTGACAGTGACATGTCTACACAACTCCTTATGCACCCCATGTGACTTCTTCTTGCTTAAATCAAACCAGATTGTTCCAATTGCATTCAAACTGAACTTCTTTGACTTCTAGAACTTTAGACACGTCCAAAAGGTCTTACCCACTCACTCCTTGCCTTGCAAGTCAAGTCTGGTTAGGTTTTTGATGAACTGTAGACAGCTTCAAATCTTCTTACTTTTCTGTCCCGGTTTGAACCTTAATCCAGCTTGCTTCTTCTTATTCTTCTCTTTCTTTCATTATACCAACACAAGTTTGGTTGCACCTGAGGAAGGATAGGTTCCCCAACGAGAGGAAGTCCAAGCTGATGCCAAGGGTTGATGGACCCTTCGATATCATCCACAAGATCAATGACAATGCCTACAAACTTGATCTCCAAGGTAAGTATGATGTATCAAATAGCTTCAATGTCACTGACTTGGCTCCTTTTGCTGTAGATGAACCTGATTTGAGGACAAATCCTTTTCAAGAGGCAGGGGATGATGTGATCATGGACCGGATCACTAAGGAGAACAAGGAGAGTCTAGATGAGCCACATGAAGCCACATTGCACCAGCAGCCTGGTGATGATGCTCTAGCCATTCCTGAAGGTCCCATGACTCGTTCCAGAGTCAAGAAGCTTAAAGAGAATGTTGTTGGATTACTCACTTCACATCCACAACAAGAAAGTCTTGAACAAGGTTTGATCCGAGTTGTCTTGATCACCATTCAAGCCATCTCTACATCAAGCTGAGTTAGTGTCTAGGCAAGACATGGGGTGCATGCTCTTTTCCTTGCTTTTGGTTTTGTCCCACGAGGTTTTCCGGAGGAAGGTTTTTAACGAGGCCACAACTTGTCTTCACATCACTTAGGCTCTACCTCGGTCCAAGACTAAAGAAGTTTATATTTTATTTCATTTTAAAGCTTATGTTATCTTTAAACTATAGTTTTCCTTTTTACTTATTTCCGAAACCCTAGAGAGCATGTTCTCTGGTTTCTCCTTATTTAAACGGGTCTCTAAACCCTATTGTACTCAAGCATCTTTTAATCAACGAGTTTTCTTTCTCCTTGACGGCTCTCTCTCTAGAAAAGTTGTCGAGTTTCTTCTGGTGTGTAGTATCCAGGAACCTAAGGGTGTTTGCTTGGTGTGTCATATCCGAGTTATTCATCTAGGAGTATCAAGAGATCTTATCATCCCTCTTGTGTCACCAATCGATCCACAACCTTGAAGAACTTAAGTCTCTGATTCGTTCTTGCAAGGATCTATCCATCCCCATCAACCAAAGAGCATCCTAGGGACGCATCAGCAGAGGAACACACGACTTGAGAAGGATGCTTTACAGCCTGGGCATTGTAGTACACTCTCGTGTTTACCCAGTTGGAAGGATCCCTCCTAACCCTTGTGCTCCTCCGCAAAGGCTGAACCTCTTCCTGAACTTCTGGAGGAGGTGTCTCATTTACCTCCTTTCAACTAGACTGATCCAAATTCTCAGCCTCATGTGTCACCTGTTGATCATGATGCCTGAATCCTCTTGGTGCTGCTCCTGCACTTCTGATTCAGACTCTTCTCCCCCCTCATGATCAAGAGGGGTTGTTCTTTCAGATTCTCTAGCTTGATCAGAAGGAGGATTGCTCCTTCTTATCCCTTCATCTTGGGACATGTCTACCCCAAGCTTCTCCAATAAGATCTTCAGATTCAATGCCTTATCCTGTGGTTCCTTAGACATGTCTTCTAAGTCTTCCCATTTCTTTTCATCATAATACCCCTTTGCCTCCATGAACTTCACATCTCTGGACACCAACACTCTCCTTGTCGCTGGATCAAAGCACTTGTGCCCCTTTTGAGTTACTGAGTATCCAATAAACATAGCTTTAGTACTCTTTGCATCCAGCTTGTTTCTCTGCTCTCCAGGAATCAAGACATAGCATCGACACCCAAACACTCTCAAATGATCTATGTATGGCTTGGTTTTGTTCAACACTTCATATGGAGACAGATTCTTCAATATCATGGTTGGAATCCGGTTGATAAGGTAGCATGCAGTCTGAACTGCATCACTCCAAAACTGCCTAGGGACATTAGCATGGTACATCATGGATCTAACAACCTCCATCAGATGCCTATTCTTCCTCTCAGCAACTCCATTCTGCTGTGGTGTGTAAGGACAACTCATCTGATGCACTATCCCATGCTTGGCCAAGTGATTCTTGAAGGAATGATTAGTGTATTCTCCCCCATTGTCTGACCTTAGTACCTTCACAGTAGCATTGTAATGATTAGTAACATATGCTTGGAAGTTTACAAAGGCATCTAGCACTCTATCCTTAGATGGAAGCAATGTGATCCAAGTATACTTAGACTTCTCATCAATAAAAGTCACAAAATACTTCTGATTATCCCTAGACACACATGGAGATGTCCACACATCAGAGTGTACTAGATCAAAGCAGTTCTCATATATAGTCTCTGATGTTGGAAAGACAGTCCTACAATGCTTTCCTAAGATGCAAGCTTCACACTCCAAATGATTGAATGATAAAGTAGGTAATATCAGTTCAATTGCACGACTATGAGGGTGACCCAATCTAGCATGCCAAGTAATGCTATCAATACTATCAGTAGCACTAGTTAAACAAATAGAGTCAAAGGGTTTAGAAAGCTTAGTCGTTTGGAGATGGTAGAGCTCATTTCTGCTGTCACCTCGGCCAATGACTTGTCCAGACTCCAATTCTTGAAACTCTACTTCATTTGGCCTGAAAACAACTTGGCAATTGAGATCCACAGTTGCTTTCTTTACAGATATCAGATTGGATGTGAACCGAGGTAGATAGAAGGCATATCCCCTCTATTGGAATCTGATCACCATTAGCTATCCTGACACTCCCTGTGGTGGCTTTAATATCGCTCATCAAACTCCTATCACTGATCATGTGATGAGTTGCTCCAGAATCAACTATAATAGGCTTAGTAGCCTCTCCACCAACACTAGAGTGTCTCCTTTGCTTCCTGGTTGTAACCAGAGCTTGAATATGCTCCATAAATGTCTCCCAATCCTTCCTTGTAATAAGACCATCAGCTCTTGATATCTCCGGTTCACTGGATCCCAATCTTTCTCCTAATGACTCACCCATGTAAGCTGAATAGGAGCATTCTCCTCTGACCATTTACTGTGTCACTTCCTTGACCAGTATCTTTAGGTGCTTTTATATACCAGCAATGGTACGGCCCTCGAATGGCTGTCTCTCCCTGGATCACTTGAAGGGGGCGTGGATCGATGATAGATGATGGAGATGGTCTTCTCCTTAGAACTATGAGATGCTCTAAAGATGTTTTGCTACTCCTGAGACACAGGGGCGTCCTGCTGATGTCTAGGATGGATCACAGAAGGTTTAACTCTTCCTTAGTGTGATATAAAACTTCTCACCAACGTGAACAAGATAGAGAAGTCTCCAAAGAGACGATTTGTTTGAGCCAAAGCTTAAGTTTATTGAATAATGGTTGATTGTTTACATGGAGGCTCGTGGTTACATAAATAAGAAAGAAGAAAACGAAATCCTAAGCTAAAAAAACCCTAAACCTAAACCAAGTTGGTTTAGCCTAAACCCATTCCTAATTGGTTTACTAACCCTAAACCCAATTGCAATTGGTTTACACTTAAAAATCATAAATAAACTTAAAATAAACCATATTAGACGTGCTTAATCTTCTTGGCCCAATCATAATCCAAGCTGGCTTGTCTTTCCACTTTTTGGGCCGATAAAGGCCTTTTTCGAACAACTCTTGCTTGGGCTCAATCCATCTTGTTTCTGCTACGACCAAGTGCCTCCTTAAGCTCATTTGGATGATGAAAATACTCCTGATAATCCATTTCCAGCCCTGGTTCTTCATCTTCCATTTCCAACTCATTTCTCGGCCATGTCAGTTTGACCGGTCCATTTCTCGATCATGCAAGAACATCCATTTCATTTCCTGTCCAACCAGCTTCCTTCCATCATTTCCTTTGTCAATCAGGTTGAATAATAGACGTCCATGTTGGTCCATAGTCATTCCTATCTTTATAAAGGCCTCATCAATGCCCATAACCTTCTGTCGGTCCAATACCTCATGAATAAGACCAATAAGCTCTCCAATAAGCCCATTAAGCTGTGATATGGCCCATAGTCTTTCTGAGACGTGTATTGGCTTCCAGAGCATAGATTTGAAGCTGATCCAGGTCGCACCATTCCCTCCTCCTTTAAAAGGATTTGTCCTCAAATCCAACTCTTCAAGGGTGAAAAGATGGTCGAATCTGAGCTTATTTGTTTCTCTTTGGAACATGGTGTTGTTAAAGCTCTTGTGCACGTTTATCTCCCCTCCAGGCTCAAACACAAAGCTTTGTAACTCCTTCACACGTCCTAGAGGCGTCACTGGACTCTGCTCATTACAAGTAACACTTAGAGCAAGCAATTTCTGCTCCTTGTTTAGTTCAGATCTCATTGCTTCTGATTGAGATTCTCTCCATTGATACCAAACAAAAGCCTTGATCTTAGACTTCTGGAAACGTAATCTCAGCTTGAATAAACCAGAAACTAGCATTGGTTCTCTCTGTTCATGCAATAACCCTTTCAAGTCAAGCTTCAATGCTGCTGCTGGTATTTGGATCAGATTGTTGTTAATGCTTTTATGCAAACACAAGCTTCCTCCTGGTTCGAAAACAAGGTGTTGCAGACCCTTAACAAACCTCAGGTGCTCCACTAGGCTGATCTGAATCCATACAGGAGGTTTTGTTAGTAGATCACAAGAAAAAGATTCAATGATATCACCTTCTTCAACCATAGTTGTAAGTTGTGTTAAGTTGAGGTATCTAGTTAAGTATGGAATAGAGAGAAGGAGGAAAAGAGAGGGGATCGGGTCGACCTTGTCCGTACAAGGCCGTACAGGCTGTACAAGGCCGTACAAGGCCGTACAGGCCGTACAGGCCGTACAAGGTCGACCCAAAAGAGCTTTAAACCATGTTTTGGCAATGTGCAAAAATGGGGTTGTCCGTACAAGAAACGTTACTGAGGTGAAAAAGGTAAAAAGGTAAAAGAGGAGAATTTACCATGAGGAGTTCGAGTGGTTAACTTGGAGTAAAAGAAAGGATTGGGTCAGGTAAACCTTGAAGCTTTAGGCGCCAAGGTTACCGTTTGAAGATAAGGCTTGGTCAAGCTTACAGCCGGTGCAAGCTGTAAAGTGAGAAGCATCTAGTCAAGATGCCATTGGCATCTAGCCACCAGAGCCACTCGTTTGAACCATTAGGCGCGCCTCTCCTCCTGTCCACATGCTTTCCCTCTCTTGCTTTACGAAACCCTTGTAAACCTTCTCTATATATTCTGAACTCTCTCTATGAATAAATCATACAGTTCTCTCTAAACTTTCGAGTCTCAAAATGTTCTTCATAGTCTCTCATTAATCTTCTTAAGTTCTTAGTCTAAACCGAGTCTTTTGTTCATCAAATCTCTTTCTAGTCTCGTTCTTGTTACTTATTTATCTAAGATCTTAAAAGATCTAATGGTATCAGAGCCTGGTTCATCACGATCTGGGATTGTGTTCATCGAGTTGAAGAAGATCAAGGTTGAAGCTTTTTGAAGATCTAAAGCTGTTCTTTGTAGATCCGGGTAGAAGACTGAAGTTTGAAGCTTGTGTGGTGTAAAAGCTTGAGTCTTTCACGTTCTTACCTTCAAAGTCTCAACCTTTCCTCTCGTTTCTGTGTTCTAAGGTATAGATCTACTCTTTTCCAAGCTTTTGAAGTCAAGCTGGTTGTAGATGGATAGTGTTAGCATGAAGGTTCCGGTTACTCTAAAGGGGAGTAACTATCTGTTGTGGTCTCGTTTGGTGAAGACTGCTGTGGGAAGTAAGCGCTTATGGGGTCATATCACATCCGGTGAAGCTCCTAAGCTCATTACTCAAGAAGGTGAAGCTGCAAGTGCCACAAGTGAGGTGGAGAAGTGGCAGCAAGAAGACATGATGGTGATGACACTTCTTCAAGGATCTCTTGAGACTCCTATCATGGAAGCTTATAGCTACTGTGAAACCGCAAAGGATCTATGGGAGACCTTGAAGAAGGTGTATGGAAACATCTCAAACTTGAGCCGAGTGTTTGAGGTGAAGAGAGCAATCAACGGGTTGCTACAAGAAGATATGGAGTTCACTAAGCATCTTGGAAGGTTCCGGGCCCTCTGGTCTGAGTTAGAGATGCTGAGACCAAGCACGGTTGATGCTGATGAGCTGAATGAAAGGCGAGAGCAAGATAAAGTCTTTGGCTCCTGCTCACTCTAAACCCTGCCTACAACAGCCTCATCAAGCATATCCTGAGAGCTGAGAAGCTTCCATCTCTAGAAGATGTGTGTGCTCAGATACAAAAGGAGCAAGGTTCTATTGGGTTGTTTGGAGGTAAGGGGGAGCTTACCTTGGCTAACCAAGCTGCGCAAACCGATCAGGTTGAAACACCAATGGCCAATAAAGCTGCGTTCAACAAGTATGAAGACCGGAGGTTCAATGGTAACTGTGATCATTGCAAGAAGCACGGTCACAAGAAGAGTCAGTGCTGGATCCTCCACCCACATCTCAAGCCGGCCAAGTTCATGAAGGAGAGGGAAGCTAGAGCACACATCTCGGAGGGATCAACTGTGGCAAGCTCAAGCAAAACAACTGATGGTGATAAGAGGGAAGCTAGTGAAGGAAAATCCCTTGTTGCCTACACGGGTGGTACCAGCAGGAACAATGATCAAGACTACATCCGGAGGTCTGACATTGATGCCCTCATCAAATTGCTCAAGGAGAATGGTAACACCTTTGGTAACCTTAATGGGTATTCTCTTGGTGCTTCAATGGTTGCTAGTAAGCTAGAGAATGTGATAGATCCTAGGACTGATAGAACTGGTAGGATATTAGAAATGAACCGCCAAAGTCTTGCTTGTTCTATTCCTAAAGGAACTTGTCATATTGCTAATAGCTCAGCTAAACCTTTGATAGTAGACTCAGGAGCCTCCCATCAAATGATCAGTGACACCAATCTGATCAAAGACATTGAACCAGCTAATGGTCATGTCATGATTGCCAATGGTGATAAGATTCCTATTAGAGGAGTGGGAAATCTAAAACTGTTTAGTAAGAACTCAAGAGCTTTCTATATGCCTGAATTCACTTCAAACCTGTTATCTGTTAAGAAATGTACTAATGATTTGAATTGTAAAGTGATATTCAGTCCTAACGAGGTTGAGTTTCAGGATATTGAGAGCCAAAGGATGATTGGAAAAGGAGTTACCAAGGGCGAGTTATATATGCTTGAAGAGCTTGATCCTGTTTCTGATTTTAGTTGTTCCTTTACTACTGTTTCTTCTGCTTTGAATAAGAATGCTTTGTGGCATGCTAGACTAGGACATCCTCATGTTAGAGCTTTGAACTTGATGTTACCAGGTGTTATTTTCGAAAATAATGAGTGTGAAGCTTGCATTTTAGGCAAGCATTGTAAGAATGTTTTTCCAAGATCATCTACTGTTTATGAGACGTGCTTTGATTTGATTCATTCTGATGTTTGGACTGCTCCTTGCATATCTAGGGATAATCAGAAGTATTTTGTGACATTCATTGATGAAAAATCTAAATACACCTGGTTAACACTCATTCCATCTAAAGATAGGGTCCTTGATGCATTTAAAAACTTTCAATCCTATGTGACTAACCATTATCATGCCAAGTTTAAAATTTTTAGATCAGATAATGGAGGAGAGTACACAAGTCATGCCTTCAAGGATCACTTAGCTCGTCATGGGATCCTTCACCAGACCAGTTGCCCATACACTCCACAGCAAAATGGAGTGGCTGAGAGGAAGAACCGCCATCTCATGGAGATTGCAAGGTCCTTAATGTTCCAAGCAAATGTACCTAAAAGATTTTGGAGTGATGCTGTGACTACTGCTTGCTATCTCATCAACCGCACACCCACAAAGGTCCTGAATGATCAAGCCCCCTTTGAGGTTCTCAACAAGTACAAGCCATCAGTGGACTATCTACGGGTCTTTGGGTGCCTATGCTATGTACTGATTCCTGGAGAGATCAGAAACAAGTTAGAAGTCAAGAGTACAAAGGCGATGTTTATAGGCTACTCCACAACTCAGAAGGGATACAAGTGCTATGATCCAGTGGCAAGAAGAGTTCTGGTGTCTAGGGATGTCAAGTTCATAGAAGAAAGGGGGTATTATGAGGAGAAGAATCAAGAAGAGTTGAAGGACCTTACCTCGGATAAGGCCGCAACTCTTAGAGTTATCTTGGAAGGTCTTGGCATTGGAGTGACCAAGAACCCGAATGGAAGTGGTCCAACAGGGACAAGTGAAGCAAATCAGCCTCCCCATCTTGATCATGAGGGGGGAAACACTGAAGATCAGGAAAGTGGAAGTTCTGATAGCAGTGGAGAGTTTGAGTCGGGTCAAGATGAGTTTGATGATCCTCAAGATGAAGATAGAAGTTCAGCGTCTCATGATCAAAGTGGAGATGCTCAAGAAGATCAGAGTGAAATCTTTAGAGAAAAAAACAGAGAATAGGGAGAATAAAGAGAATAGAGAGAATGGAGAGAATACTCAGCTTCTTATTCTCATTTTCGTGGCTTTACAAGAGTTTTAAAGACAGATAGAAGAGAGAGAGAGAGAGAGAGAAACATAAGTGCATGACAGCTGTTTTCCAGCAGATCTAGTTTTGAATTTCAAACTGCCTAAGTCTTCTTCAAGTCTTCTTCCTCTCTTCTCTTGATCTCTTCTTGGTATTAATGTCTTCATGTACTCACTTATTTCAACACTCCCCCTCAAGCTTGACCATGTGGAACAAGTCAAGCTTGGAATGCCATGAGATCTTCCTCATTAAAAACCTTACCAAAGAAAACCTTCTTTAGGGATAAAACCTTGATAAGGAAAAGAGTAAAGACCTCATGACGAGGGGATCAGTTGTTTGGAGTAAGATCAATGAGTCCCAACCTTGAAAGGATGGACTCCATTGTCTTTAATCTCGCAGCCTTGGTGAACACATCCGCAAGTTGATCCTCGCTCCTTGTATAGCATGGCAATGTCACTCCTGAGACAATCATCTGCCTCACCTTATGACAATCAACTTCTATGTGCTTAGTTCTCTCATGGAAGACTGAGTTAGATGCAATATGAATTGCTGCTTGATTATCACAATGTATTGTCATAGGAGAGGTGTGTTCAATCTCCAGATGCTTGAGAATACCTTTGATCCATACCAGCTCATTTGTCAGCTTCAACATAGCTCTATACTCCGCCTCAGCACTTGAGCAGGAGATAACCTTTTGCTTCTTACTCTTCCAAGTAACCAGGTTTCCTCCAACGAATGTACAATACCCAGTAGTTGATTTCCAATCCACTCTATCTCCTGCCCAATCAGCATCACAATGCCCAACTACTTCTGTACTGCCATTACATCCCATCCAAACTCCTTGTCCAGGAGTTCCACTCAAGTACCTCAGTATCCTATCAACCATTTTCCAGTGATGGACCTTTGGAGCCTCCATATGCTGACTTACTTGATTCACTGCAAAGCATATATCTGGTCTTGTGATAGTCAAGTATATCAGTTTTCCAACCATCTTCCTGTAAAGTTTAGCATCCTCAAACAGTTGTTTTTCTTCAATCTCCCCCTCAAGTAAAACCTTGTACCCCTCTTCAAGAGGTGTCTTGGCTGTCTTTCCTCCAAGCACGCCAGCTCCCTTTACCATATCTAGAGTATACTTCCTCTGATTCATGAACAGACCCTCCTTAGATCTGCATATCTCAATACCCAAGAAGTACTTCATCTCCCCCAAGTCCTTGATATCAAACACAGACTTGAGAAAATCTTTAGTGGCTTGAATCCCTGCCTTATCATTACCTGTGATGATCAGATCATCCACGTACACCAGAATAACAATGATCCCTGAAGGTCCTGTTAAGGTGAAGAGAGTATGGTCTAATTCAGACTTCCTGAAGCCTCTTCCATTCAGAGTAGTGCTTAGCTTCCTATACCATGCCCTTGGTGATTGTTTCAGCCCATATATAGCCTTCTTCAATCTCAAAACATTTCCTGGCTTTACTAGATACTCAAAACCAGGAGGAGGATGCATATATACTTCATCCTCAAGCTCTCCTTGCAAGAAAGCATTCTTCACATCCATCTGCCACAAATCCCACTCCAAATTGGTTGCAACTGATAGGATGATTCGAACTGTATGTAGCTTGGCAACAGGAGCAAATGTGTCAATGTAATCTTCTCCATAGGTTTGTGTAAACCCTCTTGCTACCAATCTGGTCTTCTTCCTATCAACCTTTCCATTTGCCAGATACTTGATTGTGAAGATCCATCTACTAGTCACAGCCTTCTTCCCTTCCGGTAGTTCACTCTCATACCAAGTGTCATTCTTGATCATTGCATCCCTTTCACTGCCCACTGACTCTCTCCATTCCTTGTCCTTCATAGCTTCCTCATAGGATCTTGGAATGTCACTTTCATCCAGATTACACATAAACACCATGTGTTCTTCTGGATACTCTGCAAAGGAACACACAGCTTGAGAAGGATGCTTCACAGCCTGGGCATTGTAGTACACTCTCGTGTTTACCCAGTTGGAAGGATCCTTTCTCTCCCTAGTGCTTCTTCGCAGAGGCTGAACCTCTTCTTGAGTTTCTTCTTGAGTTTCTGTTTCTGGCATCCTATTCTTCAACCTTTCACTCCTCCGCAATGGCTGAACTTGAGTCTGATCCTCTGCTTCTGTATCATTAACCTCCTCTGGGTCATGATATTCTTCCTGCTCATCTTCACTTGACTGAGCCACATCTTGATCATGATGTGCTGTGGTACGGCCCTGGAATGGCTGTCTCTCCCTGGATCACTTGAAGGGGGCGTGGATGAATGATAGATGATGGAGATGGTCTTCTCCTTAGAGCTATGAGATGCTCTAAAGATGTTTAGCTACTCCTGAGACACAGGGGCGTCCTGCTTGATGTCAAGGATGGATCACAGAAGGTTTAACTCTTCCTTAGTGTGATTTAAAACTGCTCACCAACGTGAACAAGAATAGAGAAGTCTCCTAAGAGACAATTTGTTTGAGCGAAAGCTTAATTTTATTGAATAATGGTTGATTGTTTACATGGAGGCTCGTGGCTACATAAATAAGAAAGAAGAAAACGAAATCCTAAGCTAAATAAACCCTAAACCTAAACCAAGTTGGTTTAGTCTAAACCTATTCCTAATTGGTTTACTAACCCTAAACCCAATTGAAATTGGTTTACTAAATTCTAATCCTAATCCAATTCGAAATTGGTTTATTACTCCTAAGCCTATTAGAACTTGGTTTACAAAAACTGAAATTACAAATACAGGAAATAAACCAACAAGCTGGTTCTTCTTGGCCTTCCCCTCCTTCTTCATGATAACCCACGACCTTAGCTGAGTATTGGAGTGTCTCCTGATGAGATTTAGATCCTCCACGTTCTGTTGTATCAAGACATCTTCTCTTCTCTCTATCTAGAACCTCATAGATCATTCCAATGAGACCTTGAAACTGTCCATTAAGCTGCACCATGATCACTGGTATAGCTGACCCATACATTGTTTTCAATCCATTGAGTTTATGCCTGAATAGGGTCGCACCATGCTGAATCCTCTTGGTGCTGCTCTTGCACACTTGATTCAGATTCACTACCCCTCTCATGATCAAGAGGGATTATTCTTTCAGCTTCTCTAACCTGATCAGAAGGAGTGTTCCTTCTTATCTCCTGATTCTGGGACATGTCTATCCCAAGCTTCTCCAATAGGTTCCTCAGATTCACTGCCTTATTCTCTGGTTCATTAGACATATCCTCTAGGTCCTTCCAGTTCTTCTCCTCATAATACCCCTTTGTTTCCATGAACTTCACATCCCTGGATACCAATACTCTCCTTGTTACTGGATCATAGCACTTATATCCTTTTTGGGTTACTGAGTACCCAATGAACATAGCTCTAGTGCTCTTTGCATCCAGCTTGTTTCTCTGTTCTCCAGGAACCAAGACATAGCATAGACTCCCAAAGACTCTCAGATGATCTATGTAAGGCTTGGTCTTGTTCAACACTTCATATGGAGACAGATTCTTCAGTACCTTGGTTGGGATCCTATTGATGAGATAGCAAGCAGTCTGAACAGCATCACTCCAGAAACGCCTAGGGACATTGGTGTGGTACATCATGGATCTAGCAACCTCCATCAAGTGTCTATTCTTCCTTTCAGCAACCCCATTCTGCTGTGGCGTGTAGGGACAGCTGGTCTGATGCACTATTCCATGCTTATCCATGTGATTCTTGAAGGCATGACTGGTGTATTCACCTCCATTATCAGACCTTAGTACCTTCACAGTAGCATTGTAATGGTTAGTAACATATGCTTGGAAGTTTATAAAGGCATCCAGAACTCTATCCTTAGATGGAAGCAAAGTGATCCAAGTGTATTTAGACTTTTCATCAATGAATGTCACAAAATACTTCTGATTGTCCCTAGACACACATGGGGATGTCCACACGTCAGAGTGAACTAGATCAAAGCAGTTCCCATATATAGTTTCAGATGCTGGGAAAACAGTCCTACAGTGCTTCCCTAATATGCAAGCCTCACACTCTAAATGATTGAATGATAAAGCAGGAAGAATCAGTTCTATTGCTCGAGTATGAGGATGACCCAACCTAGCATGCCAAGTAATGCTTTCAATCCTATCAGTAGCACTACTTAAACAAACAGAGTTAAAGGGTTTAGAGAGCTTAGTTGTGTGAAGGTGGTAGAGCTCATTTTTGACATCTCCTCTACCAATAACTTGTCCAGACTCCAGGTCTTGAAACTCCACCTCATTTGGCCTGAAGACAACTTGACAATTAAGGTCCACTGTTGCCCTCTTCACAGATATCAAATTGGATGTAAACCTAGGCAGGTAGAAAGCAGCTGAATCCTTCTCAAACAGTTTCAAGTTTCCTATCCCCTCTATTGGAATCTGATCACCATTGGCTATCTTAACACTTCCTGTAGTGGCTTTAATGTCACTCATCAAGCTCCTATCACTGATCATGTGATGCGTTGCTCCAGAGTCAATGATGATAGGCTTAGTGATCTCTTCATTAGCATTGGACTGTCTGCTGCGCTTCTTGGCAGTGACCAAGGCTTGGATTTCCTTTATGTATCCTTCCCATTCCTTCCTGGTAACGAAACCATCAGCTCCTGTTGTCTCCTGATGTCTCATATCCACTTTCTTCTCCACTGAGCTACCCATGTAGGCAGAGTAAGAGCACTCTCCTCTAATCATCTGTTGCACAGCTTTCTTGGCCATTTTGACCTCCATATCTCCTTTTAACTGACCAGCCTTTCTACTCTTCCTTTGAGTATTTTTCCTTCTGATCCAAGTCATGGAAAGTCTCCTCAGCCTTCCCTTCTTGCATCTTGCACCATTCCAAATCAAAGTTTGTTTCTTGTTCTTCTTACACATCTCATGTGTATGCTGAACAATCTTCTGGAGTTCTTCCTTTCTTTTTCTCAGATTGGATCTACTCCCATAAGCTGTTACAATCTCACCCCTTGTACTGATTTCTTGAACAGCTCTTTCTTCATACTTCAGACTCCACGCCTGACCTTCTTCTGTAGCCATTTCTCTTAAAGGTTTCTCCTTTACATGACTTCTCCACAGCATACAGCTTCCCAAAGCTGCCTTTGCCCATCTGGACCAGATTCCACCATTTTCCTCTTCAGTCTTCACTGAAAAACTAGATCTTTGCTTTCTTTCACTGTTGAGACTGGTTGTCTTCATCAGAAAGACTTGACCAAACCCAGAACGCCAAAAGCACTCAAGAACACCAAGAACTCTCAAGAACACCAAGAACACTCAAGAAAGAACCCAGATTTTTCGAAAAAGAAAAAAAAACAGATCTGGAAAAGCTTGAGTCTTTATGAAGCTGAAGAACACTCGAGTTTCAAATCCAGGAAAGGTTGAGACTTTGAGATGAATCAACCAGAAAAGACTTTAGATCTAGTGAAAGAAAGCTTCAAACTTCAAACTTTCCTTGAATCTCTAGAAAGTTTCAACCTTTACTGTTAAATGAAGAACACACACCCAGATTATCAGTAACCAGGCTCTGATACCATGAAATCTTTAGAGAAAAAAACAGAGAATAGGGAGAATAAAGAGAATAGAGAGAATGGAGAGAATACTCAGCTTCTTATTCTCATTTTCGTGGCTTTACAAGAGTTTTAAAGACAGATAGAAGAGAGAGAGAGAGAGAGAAACATAAGTGCATGACAGCTGTTTTCCAGCAGATCTAGTTTTGAATTTCAAACTGCCTGAGTCTTCTTCAAGTCTTCTTCCTCTCTTCTCTTGATCTCTTCTTGGTATTAATGTCTTCATGTACTCACTTATTTCAACACAGAGAAGTCCAAGCCCTGATCTTCAAGAGGAGGAAGAACCTGAAGGAAGGGAAGTAGAACAACAACAACAATTGAGGAGAAGCTCTAGGATAAGAAGACCACCATCTAATTGGGTCAATACTAGGGTCTACTATAATGCCCAAGCGGTTGCGCACCCATCTCAAGTGGTCTGCTCGTTTACTCAGTATCCAGAAGAGCACTGTTCCTTCATGGTCAGCCTAGATGAGAGCTACATACCAAGATCCTATGAGGAAGCAGTTAAAGATAAAGAATGGAAGGAGTCAGTGGGTGCTGAGGCAAGTGCAATGATCAAGAATGACACTTGGTATGAAAGTGAGTTGCCAAGAGGGAAGAAAGCAGTGACCAGTAGATGGATCTTTACTATAAAGTACTTGGCGAATGGAAAGATTGATAGGAAGAAAACCAGATTGGTTGCAAGGGGCTTCACTCAAACCTATGGAGAAGATTATGTGGATACTTTTGCACCAGTTGCAAAACTTCACACTATTAGGATCATCCTATCTCTTGCGGTTAATCTTGAGTGGGGACTATGGCAAATGGATGTGAAGAATGCGTTTCTTCAAGGAGAACTTGAAGATGAGGTCTACATGCACCCTCCACCAGGTTTAGAGCACTTAGTGAAGAAAGGAAATGTGTTCCGGCTCAAGAAGGCAATCTATGGTCTTAAACAATCTCCTAGAGCTTGGTACAACAAGCTGAGTACCACTCTCAATGGCAAAGGATTCAAGAAATCTGAACTGGACCATACCTTGTTCACTCTCTCGACCACATCAGGTATAGTTGTCCTTCTTGTGTATGTTGATGATATCATCATCACAGGAAGTGACAAGGCAGGTATTCAATCCACTAAAGACTTCCTTAAATCTGTGTTTGAAATTAAAGACTTGGGAGAGATGAAATACTTCCTTGGTATTGAGATATGTAGATCCAAGGAAGGTTTGTTTCTGTCCCAGAGAAAGTATACACTTGATCTCTTGAAAATGCAGGGAAGCATGGAGGAAAGACAGCCAAGATGCCACTAGAGGATGGGTACAAGGTTCCTCGTGAGGGGGAGATTGAAGACAACCGGCCATTCCATGATCCTAAGCTTTATAGAAAGCTTGTTGGTAAGTTAATCTACCTTACCATTACTCGACCTGATATCTGTTTTTCTGTGAACCAGGTGAGTCAACACATGCAAATCCCAAAGGAACATCACTGGCACATGGTTGAAAGGATCCTGATGTATCTCAACGGATCATCAAACCTTGGAGTATGGATGGGGTGCAACAGAAGCACTGAAGTAGTGGGCTATTGTGATGCGGATTGGGCAGGAGATAGGATGGACAGGAAGTCAACAAATGGATACTGCACCTTCATAGGTGGGAACCTAGTCACCTGGAAGAGCAAGAAGCAGAAGGTGGTCTCTTGTTCCAGTGCCGAAGCTGAGTATAGGGCAATGCTTAAACTCACAAACGAGCTGGTGTGGATCAAAGGCATTCTAAAGCATGTGGAGGTTGATCAGTCTACACCAATGACTATGCATTGTGATAATCAAGCTGCAATCCATATAGCCTCCAACTCAGTTTTCCATGAAAGAACCAAGCACATTGAGGTGGATTGTCACAAGGTGAGGCAAATGATTGGATTAGGAGTGATCTTCCCGTGCTATACAAGAAGTGAAGATCAGTTAGCATATGTGTTTACAAAGGCAGCAAGACAGAAGACAATGGAGTCCATCCATGTGAGGTTGGGACTCATTGATCTAAACCAACTTAGCTAATCCCCTGCTATGGGGTCTCAACCCTTTTTCCCTCATCAAAGGGTTTTATCCCAACCAGGTTTTTCTCTTTGGTGAGGTTTTTAATGAGGGAGATCTCATAGCCTTCCAAGCTCGACTTGTTCCATATGGTCAAGCTTGAGGGGGAGTGTTAAGTTGAGGTAACTAGTTTGTGTTGAATAGAGAGAGGGAGGAAAAGAGAAGGGTTTGAGTCGACCTTGTCCGTACAAGGCCGTACAAGGCCGTACAGGCCATACAGGCCGTACAAGGTCGACCCAAAAGAGCTTTAAACCATGTTTTGGTAATGTGCAAAAATGGGGTTGTCCGTACAGAAAAAGTTACTGAGGTGAAAAAGGTAAAAAGGTAAAAGAGTAGATTACTTACCATGGGGAGATCGAGTGGGTAACTTGGAGTGAAAGAAAAGGTTTGGGTCGGGTAAACCTTGAAGCTTTAGGCGCCAAGGTTACAGTTTGTGGATAAGGCTTGGTCAAGCTTACAGCCGGTGCAAGCTGTAAAGTGAGAAGCATCTAGTCAAGATGCCATTGGCATCTAGCCACCAGAGCCACTCGTTTGAACCATTAGGCGCGCCTCTCCTCCTGTCCACATGCTTTCCCTCTCTTGCTTTACGAAACCCTTGTAAACCTTCTCTATATATTCTGAACTCTCTCTATGAATAAATCATACAGTTCTCTCTAAACTTTCGAGTCTCAAAATGTTCTTCATAGTCTCTCATTAATCTTCTTAAGTTCTTAGTCTAAACCGAGTCTGTAAGATTTATGTTAGAATGAGAGATTTAGAAGTAGTTTACTGCTGGAGAATGAAGAACAAGAGAGAGAGAGAGAGAGAGAGAGAGAGAGAGAGAGAGAAATTCAAAGAGAGAGAAGGATAGAAATGATTTCCTTGATTAATTCTGAAGACAACATACAATATTTATAAAGAAAACAATTAGCTACTTGACAAGAGAAATAAGTATAAAATATGCTGGTCTGGACAGGGGTGAAAGTGACCCTTCACCAACTGTTCTCTCTCTTCAGATGCAGCATGTGACCAGCCTTATTATATTCATTCTTCTTGTTCCAGACCTCCAACGGCTCTCTCTGCCTTCTGATGTTGCCTGAGGCGAGTTTAAACTTGCCTTGTCTTCCAAGGTAAGTTAGGTTGAGTTCTGGTAACTTGAGAGGCAAGTCTGTACGGACAGACTTGTGTTCCAAGGCTGTGCATACCAGTTTCATCTTCAAATGTCCTGAACATCTATTCTTCTTATCTCTTGTCAATGCTTTTATTCTTCATGTCAACACTCCCCCTCAAGCTTGACCATGTGGAACAAGTCAAGCTTGGAAGCCATGAAGCATTCCCTCATTAAAACCTCAGCTAGGTAAAACCACATGGGAGAAAAACCAAGCCAAGGAAAAAGAGTAGAACACTTCATGGAGGAGAGATCAGTGACATGTGAGGTCTATGAGCCCAAGCTTTGGATGAATGAACTCACAGACCTTAGTACTCGCAGCCTTTGTGAAGATATCAGCTAGCTGGTCTTCACTTCTTGTGTAGCAAGGTAAGATGATCTTCTGCTCCACAGCTTGTCTTACCTTGTGACAATCCACCTCAATATGTTTAGTCCTCTCATGAAAGACTGAATTGCTAGCAATGTGTATAGCAGCCTGGTTATCACAATGCATAGTGATTGGTGTTGTGGTCTCAACTCCCAAATCCTTAAGAAGTCCTTTGATCCAGATTAGCTCACTTGTAAGCTTTCTCATGGCTCTATATTCTGCCTCAGCACTTGAACATGAAACCACCTTTTGCTTCTTGCTCTTCCAAGTTACCAAGTTGCCTCCAATAAATGTGCAATAACCAGTAGTTGATCTCCTATCAACCCTATCTCCAGCCCAATCAGCATCACAATAGCCTACTATCTCAGTACTCTTGTTGCAACCCATCCAAACTCCTTGCCCTGGTGCTTCTCTCAAGTACCTCAGAATCCTTTCCACCATGTTCCAATGGTGCATCTTAGGAGCTTGCATATGCTGGCTCACTTGATTCACTGCAAAGCACACATCTGGTCTTGTGATAGTGAGATATATGAGTTTTCCCACCATCCTTCTATAGTGCTTCACATCTTCATATGCCTTATCTTCAATCTCCCCCTCACGCATCACTTTGTACCCCTCCTCTAGAGGTGTTTTAGCAGCTCTACCACCAAGATCTCCAGCTTCCTTTAATACATCAAGAGTGTATTTCCTTTGGGACAGAAACAGTCCCTCCTTGGATCTACACATCTCAATCCCTAGAAAATATTTGAGCTCTCCCAAATCCTTGATATCAAATGTAGCCTTGAGGAAAGCTTTGGTGGAGCTGATCCCCTCTTTATCACTGCCTGTGATAATGATATCATCCACATAAATGAGGATCACAATGATCCCTTGCTGGCTGGTGAGAGTAAACAAGGTGTGATCAGCCTCAGATTTCACAAACCCTCTTCCATTAAGGGTTGTGCTCAGTTTGTGATACCAGGCTCTTGGAGATTGCTTCAGACCATAGATTGCTTTCCTAAGCCTCAAGACATTGCCTGGTTTAACCATGCCTTCCATACCAGGTGGTGGACGCATGTATACCTCATCTTCTAGCTCTCCTTGTAGGAATGCATTCTTGACATCCATTTGCCAAAGATCCCATTCCAAATTCACAGCAAGAGAGAGCAAAATCCTTATGGTGTGAAGCTTTGCCACTGGTGCAAAGGTTTCAAGATAGTCCTCACCATATACTTGAGTGTAGCCTCTTGCTACCAGCCTGGTCTTCTTCCTCTCAGGTTTCCCATTGGCTAAGTACTTAATTGTGAACAGCAACATGCTTGTTACTGCCTTCTTGCCTTTGGGAAGTTCAGTTTCAAACCAGGTTCCATTCTTCTCCATAGCACCCATCTCATCTCCTACTGAATCTCTCCATTCCTTAATTGCCATAGCCTCTTCATATGACCTTGGTATGTAAGCCTCATCAAGGTTAGTGATGAAGGCATGATGATCCATAGGATATTGAGCTAGGGAGCATGTTGCTTGAGTAGGATGGGCAACTGCTTGAGAGTTGAAATAAACCCTTGTGTTGATCCAATTAGAAGCAGATTTTCTGAGCCTAGTACTCCTCCTTAGTACTGGTGGTGCTACTTCTTCTGGAACAGCTTCTGCATCATCTGAGGACTGACCCTCATTTACCACTGATTCCTCTTGATCTTGTTGCTCAGCTTGGCCATGAATTCTTGCTGAGTTTTCTGGTTGTGTTGGCTCAGCAGTATTGTCCCCCACATGGTCAAGGTGAGGAACCACCTGAACCTCAACTTCATCATTGCTGGAACCAGTTTCAGTCTCCACCCTTTTATCAGCTTCTGGTGTAGACCCTTTTGGTTCAGGTTCCATTCTTGCTTCAGGCATACTGACCCCAAGGCTTTCCATCACTCTCCTAAGATTGCTTGCTCTATCAGAAGCTGATTGAGATAGGTTCTCTAGATCCTCCCAACTCTTATCATTGTAGTATCCTCTTGATTCTACAAACTTCACATCTCTAGACACCATGACTCTCCTAGTCTCTGGTTCATAGCATTTGTAACCCTTCTGGTTTGGGGAGTATCCAATGAACATTGCCCTTGTACTTTTTGCTTCTAATTTGTTCCTTTGTTCACCTGGTATTAATACAAAACAAAGACACCCAAACACACGCATATGGTCAATAGATGGTCTGGTTTTGTTGAGTACCTCAAATGGTGAGTGATCTTGGAGAACTCTGGTGGGAATTCGATTGATCAAATAACATGCTGTCAAGACTGCATCTCCCCAAAACCTTTTAGGCACACTTGTATGAAACATCATGCTTCTGGCCACCTCCATTAGGTGCCTATTTTTCCTCTCAGCCACCCCATTTTGTTGTGGTGTGTAAGGGCAGCTGGTTTGATGTATCACCCCATGCTGAGCCAAGTATTGCTTGAAAGCTTGACTAGTGTACTCTCCACCATTATCAGACCTGAGGATCTTCAACTTGGCATTGAAATGGGTGAGGACATGGTTATGGAAGTTCTTGAATGCCTCCAGCACCCTGTCTTTTGACTGAATCAGAGTCACCCATGTGTATTTGGACTTCTCATCAATGAAGGTGACAAAATACTTGTGATTCTCTCTGGACATACAAGGCGCTGTCCACACATCAGAGTGAATCAGGTCGAAACACTTCTCATAGATAGTGCTAGACCTTGGAAAGACTGTTCTACAATGCTTCCCCAAGATGCAGGCTTCACAATCATCATTCTGAACCACCATACCCGGAAACATCAAGTTCAAAGCTCTAGTGTGAGGATGTCCCAATCTGGAGTGCCATATGATGCTCTCAATCCCATTAGAAGTACTGACTAGGCAGTGAGCAGGAGATGCTCCAGAAACCTTAGTCTTTTCTAGGTGATATAGTTCCTGATGGCTGTACCCTTTTCCAATTACCTGCCCTGTCTTCAGGTCTTGAAATTCAACCTCATCAGGTCTAAAAAGAACTTGACAATTCAGGTCCACGGTTGCCCTTTTAACTGATAGCAAGTTTGATGTAAACTGAGGCATATATAAGGCAGTGGATTCTCTATCAAACAGCCTAAGGTTCCCTATCCCTTCTATCTTAACCTTATCACCATTTGCTATAAGCACATTCCCTGAGGCAGGTTTGATATTACTAACCAGGTTCCTATCACTAATCATGTGATGGCTAGCTCCTGAATCTATAATGATGGGTTTAGAGTCAGGATAATATTTACCAACCTCCTTGGGTGAGATAAGGGCCTTGGCAGCTTTTATAAAGGAATCAAAGTCTCTTCTGGTCACTGGACTATCAGAATTGGTCGCCCCTGCCATACTCCTCCATGTTCCTCCTTCATTAGAATCACCACAGAGTGCTGAATACATGGTTCTTCCTGTAATTACTTGATGCTCAAACTCCTTGAGCTTAAATGTACTTGACTGGCTTCCTAGGGAACTTGGAAGCTTCCTTTCTTGAATGATATAACTTATCAGACTTTTGCAGGGTGAATCCAAGTTTAGGAGAAGACTGAAAACTTTGTCTTGCTCATAGACAGCTTGAAGACTCTCCCATAGATTCCCATAAACATTTTGAAGCTTCTCCCATAAACTCTTGGCGGTTCTGAGGTGATAATGATCCTCCAAGATCTGTTCAGACAGAGAGCTGTGTATAATTCCAAGTGTTTGCTGTTCCTCTTGAACCCACTTGTCTTCATGCTTTAGGCAAGTAGCCTGACTATCCTCTTGAGCCATCCTCTTTGAAGTTTCAGCCTCCATGATATGGCTGTCCCAAAGTCCATGACTTCCCAAGGTAACTCTGGCCACTCTTGACCATAAAAGATAGTTAGGACCCTCTAGGGTCACTGGAATGAGATTCTCCTTCTTCATTTTCTTGGTCGAAATCATCTTTTCCATTTTTGGCAATTTCTGGAGCTGGAAATGATGAACAGCTGAAGAACAAGATGAACTTTGCCAAAAATAGAAATAAAAAACTCAGAGATTTAGCAGAAGAAAGAAAAGAGAATAAGAAGAATTAGATCTCAAGAACATACTGCTCTGATACCATGTGAGATTTATGTTAGAATGAGAGATTTAGAAGTAGTTTACTGCTGGAGAATGAAGAACATGAAGAACAGAGAGAGAGAGAGAGAGAGAGAGAGAGAGATTTCGAAATTCAAAGAGAGAGAAGGATAGAAATGATTTCCTTGATTAATTCTGAAGACAACATACAATATTTATAAAGAAAACAATTAGCTACTTGACAAGAGAAATAAGTATAAAATATGCTGGTCTGGACAGGGGTGAAAGTGACCCTTCACCAACTGTTCTCTCTCTTCAGATGCAGCATGTGACCAGCCTTATTATATTCATTCTTCTTGTTCCAGACCTCCAACGGCTCTCTCTGCCTTCTGATGTTGCCTGAGGCGAGTTTAAACTTGCCTTGTCTTCCAAGGTAAGTTAGGTTGAGTTCTGGTAACTTGAGAGGCAAGTCTGTACAGACAGACTTGTGATCCAAGGCTGTGCATACCAGTTTCATCTTCAAATGTCCTGAACATCTATTCTTCTTATCTCTTGTCAATGCTTTTATTCTTCATGTCAACCTTCTCTATATATTCTGAACTCTCTCTATGAATAAATCATACAGTTCTCTCTAAACTTTCGAGTCTCAAAATGTTCTTCATAGTATCTCATTAATCTTCTTAAGTTCTTAGTCTAAACCGAGTCTTTTGTTCATCAAATCTCTTTCTAGTCTCGTTCTTGTTACTTATTTATCTAAAATCTTAAAAGATCTTAAGTTGTAATTCATGAGCTTTAGGTGATCCATCAAGGACTCCTTCTTCAGCTTGGTTCAGAACATGCACGTGATCATATATAACTGATGATATCTCCTCTTGATTCAGGTGGGTGTCCCAGTTGTCTGCTTGACAAAGAGTGGTTGGTTCTGATTCAAACTCTTGTTCTATCTCACCCTGTTTTGCTGCCAGTTTCTTCTTTCTTCTCTGCTGGTTCCTTCTGGCAACAACTTAGCTCATCATCTCTGGATTCTGGACGTGGGACTGACATGTGTTGTGGGTTTTTCATCACAGCAGTGAGTGATTGATCTATCATGTTCATGAGGTGTTTCTTGAGCTGTGGGCTTTGCAATTCATCAAGATATGCTTCATGTAGCTGCAGCTTTCTCTGTTCCTCACGACTATAGTAGGACTTTAGTTCATCTCTGGATGTCCTAGCACGTCCTTTAGATTCTCTAGCTGTGCTTTGCATCCTTTCCAAATCACTTTGCCCATACCTCTTGGCTACAAACCGTTTCTTCATGACAATCTTCATCTCATACCAAGAAGAAATTTGTTGCTCTCCATATTGTCTCCTAGTGTTAGCTGTCTGATACCACCAGTCAAGTGCATATCCACATAATCCAGTAGTTGCTAGCTGAACCTGCTTCTCTGCTGTGCGTCTTATTGTTGACATGAATAAAT